>WNGS01162362.1:76180-133078 GCA_020271785.1 Procambarus virginalis | reverse complement strand
GGGGGGGTGTGTGTGTGTGTGTGTGTGTGTGTGTGTGTGTACTCACCTAATTGTACTCACCTAATTGTGCTTGCGGGGTTGAGCTTTGGCTCTTTGGTCCCGCCTCTCAACTGTCAATCAACAGGTGTACAGATTCCTGAGCCTACTGGGCTCTATCATATCTACACTTGAAACTGTGTATGGAGTCAGCCTCCACCACATCACTTCCTAGTGCATTCCATTTATTAACTACTCTGACACTGAAAAAATTCTTTCTAACGTCTCTGTGTGCTCATCTGGGTACTAAGTTTCCACCTGTGTCCCCTTGTTCGTGTCCCACCCGTGGTGAAGAGTTTCTCTTTGTCCGCCCTGTCAATTCCCCTGAGAATTTTGTAGGTGGTTATCATGTCTCCCCTTACTCTTCTGTTTTCCAGGGATGTGAGGTTCAGCTCCTTTAGCCTTTCCTCGTAGCTCAATCCTCTCAGTTCCGGGACGAGCCTGGTGGCATACCGCTGAATCTTCTCTAACTTTGTCTTGTGTTTAACTAGGTATGGACTCCAGGCTGGAGCTGCATACTCCAGGATTGGTCTTACATAAGTGGTATACAGGGTTCTGAAAGATTCCTTACACAAATTTCTAAAGGCAGTTCTTATGTGGCCAGTCTAGCATATGCCGCTGATGATATTCTTTTGATGTGGGCTTCTGGGGACAGGTTCGGTGTGATATCAACCCCCAGATCTTTCTCTCTATTTGACTCTTGTAGGATTTCCCCTCCCAATGATACCTTGTGTTCAGCCTCCTGCTCCCTTCTCCTAATTTCATCACCTTACACTTTCCCGAGTTGAACTTTAGCAGCCATTTTCTAGACCATTCCTCCAGTTTATCCAGGTCATCCTGTAGTCTCTGTCTATCTTCATCCGTCTTGATTCTTCTCATAATTTTTGCATCATCAGCAAACATTGAGAGGAATGAGTCTATACCCTCCGGAAGATCGTTCACATATATTAGAAACAGGATGGGTCCAAGTACTGAGCCCTGTGGGACTCCGCTGGTGACATCTCGCCACTCTGATGTCTCCCCCCTCACCGTTACTCGCTGTTTCCTGTTGCTTAAGTACTCCCTTATCCACTGAGCACCTTCCCTTTACTCCTGCCTGTTGCTCCAACTTTTTTAACAGCCTTTTGTGCGGTACTGTGTCAAGGCTTTTTGGCAATCCAGGAAAATGCAGTCGCCCCCCTTCTCTTTCCTCCTGCCTAATTTTTGTTGCTTGGTCATAAAATTCTATTAAACCTGTGAGGCACGATTTACCATCCCTGAACCCATGTTGGTGGTGCGTTACAAAGTTATTTCCCTCTAGATGCTCTACGAGCCTTTTCCTCACGATCTTCTCCATTACCTTGCATGGTATACAAGTTAAGGAAACTGGCCTGTAATTCAGTGCCTCTTGCCTGTCACCCTTCTTGTATATTGGGACCACGTTAGCTGTCTTCCAACTTTCTGGTAAGTCTCCTGTTTTCCAGTGACCTGTTATACACCATAGAGAGTGGCACACTTAGTGCTTCTGCACCTTCCTTTAGTATCCATGGTGAGATTCTGTCAGGCCCAACAGCCTTTGTCACATCCAGCTCCAGCAGACACCTTTTGACCTCATCACTGGTGAGGTCAAATTCCTCCAAGGTTGCTTGGTTTGCCACCTCCTCATTTAGTGCAGGGGCTTCTCCTTGTTCTATTGTGAAGACCTCCTGGAATCTCTTGTTGAGTTCTTCACACACCTCCTTGTCATTCTCTGTGTATCTGTTCTCCGCTTTTCGCAGCTTCATCACTTGTTCTTCACACTGCTGTTTTCCTCCTCCTGTGGCTGTGGAGCAGCTTTGGTTGGGTCTTGGCTTTACTCGCGATGTCATTTTCAAACTGTCTCTCTGCTTCTCTCCTCACTCTGAGGTACTCATTTCTGGCCCTCTGGTATCTCCCCCTGCTCTCTGGTGTTCTGTTATTTCTGTAATTTCTCCATGTTCTTTTACTCAGTTGCTTCGCTACCCTGCATTCCTGGTTGAACCATGGTTTTTCTGTTGTTTTTCGTTTTTCTCCTTTTGGACAGGGATAAACCTGTCTGCAGCTTCCTGGCACTTCTGGGTGACAAAATCCATCATGACCTGCACATTCTTGTCTCTAAGTTCTGTTTCCCATGGTATTCCTCTGAGGAAGCTCCTCATCTCTTCATATTTTCCTCTTCGGTATTCAGTCTTTTTCCCTCCACTCCCATCCTTGGATAGGTTATCCTACCTCCACCAAGTACTCAAAGGTCAGTACACTGTGGTCACTCATTCCTATGGGGCTTCCACTTTGACTTCCCTTATTTCTGACTCATTCAGGGTGAATATCAAGTCGAGTCTAGCTGGTTCATCATTGCCTCTCTCTCACTCTTGTGGGTTCCTTGACATGCTGGCTCAGAAATTCCTTGTTGCCACTTCCAAGAGTTTAGCTCTCCACGTATCTGCACCACCATGTGGGTCCCCATTCTCCCAGTCTATCTTTCCATGGTTGAAATCGCCCATGATTAAGAGTCTGGAGCCATTCCTGCAGGCAACTGAAGCTGCTCTCTCTATTATATTAATGGTTGCCATGTTGTTCCTATCAAACTCCTGTCTTGGTCTTCTGTCATTTAGGGAGGGTTGTACATGACTGCCACTATTATCTTAGGTCCACCCATTGTTATAGTTCCTGTTATGTAATCTCTGAATCCGTCACAGCCCAGAATTTCCATCTCATCAAAACTCCAGTCCTTCCTTATCAGCAGGGCCACTCCTCCACCTCCTCTCCCTTCCCTCTCTTTCCTTACTATATAGTAGTCCTTTGGAAACACAGCATCTGTTATCACTCCTGACAATTTTGTTTCTGTTAGTCCTACTACATCAGGGTTTTCTTCTTGCACCCTTTCAGCCAGTTCACTTGCTTTATTGGTAATCCCATCAATGTTTGAGTACATTACCTTGAAGCTCACTTTCTTGTATCCAGTTTCACCCTCACTCCTCACTCCCCACAAGTGTAGGAAGTTGTTCTATGGTCAATGTTACTTGGGTAGGCTCCTCCTCCTGTGAGTAGTTTCCAGGGGTTCAGGGGAGGTGGAGTGGGGGATGGAGGGCTTAGGTCTTCCTCAGGCCTGCTTGGGGCAGGAGGAAGTCCTGGGGGTGAGGGAGCAGGGGCTACTTGGGGTAAGGGGAGTGGGAGGACTTGGGTTTCCTGATGGGCATGTGCATGGGCAAGGGAGGGTTTGTGCTGGGGGAGGAGGGCCCTATGGGCGGTGTGTGGGTGTTGCATTCCCCCCTTGGGTTCCCGGTTGCTGGACTTGGGCTCCCCACTCCCCTCTGGGATTGCTGGGTTGGACTGTGTGTGTGTGTGTGTGTGTGTTTGTGTGTGTGTGTGTGTGTGTGGTGTGTGTGTGGTGTGTGTGTGTGTGTGTGGTGTGTGTTGTGTGTGCGTGTGGTGTGCGTGCGCGCGTGTGCGCGCGCGCGTGTGCGCGCGAGATGTAGTGGAACAAATGGATTAATTGATGAATATTAAGCCACCCAAGAGATGGCACGGGGCATGAATAGCCCGTAAGTGGTAAATTTTGTTTAGTAAAAGTATACTGTGTGCCGAGTTCACATTTAAGTCAGGCTGCTATCGCGGGGGTTGGATACTGCTTGACAGTATTTGAGGGTGTCCAGCTGCTGGACACCTCTTTTGACCAGAAGAGTGGCAGTGTTGACGGCTTCAGGGTGGTTACTGCAAGATTCAGGGACTCGTAGAGCTCTTGTAAGATAATTGGTTGCTTCACATTCCTGGAGATAGTGAAGTAGTGGCTTTTCTGTGATTGTTTGGCAAAAGATGCATTCCCTCTCTCTGGGTTAACCAATCTCCCAGTTGCATCTGTAACCTAGACGGAGTCTATATAACCGAACTGCTTATTCCTTGTGGATTCCTTTGGGGTATTTAACCTTTTTAACTTGGTGGCCTGAAGATACCATATTGTAGAGGGCGAACCTTCTGCTACTCGGTTGTTTCTGGGCTTTGTCAAGGTGAGTGTTTTTTGGTGATGGTGTTTTTTATTCGAGGCAGGGTTGGATTGTTTTATTAATCACTGGATAACTAGTTGTCAATTAAGTAATTTAATCGCATTTAATGGTATTAAAACCTAGTATTCCTTAGGTTCCTGATACGATCCCCGGTGGAGTCAGAAACAAATGGGCAGTCTGTTTCACCCTGATGCACCTGTTACCTAGCAGTAAATAGGTACGTGGGAGTTAAAGCTGCAACGGGCTGCTTCCTGGGGGTGTGTGTAACGAAAAGGATGCCTGGTCGAGGACCGTGCCACGGGGCGCTAGGCCCCGAAACCATATCAAGATAACCTCTAGGTAAGGCTCCTCCCACGGTGGGGAACAAGTGTAGTTTGGGTGTAGGTGATCACCTCTATAAAGAATCGTGCTTTTGAATTGTAGTAGCTTAGAAATTTTCCCGCTCTGGCAGCCCAAGAGTTTCCATTGTTTTGTCGAGGTCCATCCACCAAGGCCTGTCTTGCTGGGTTGGATCAGGGGAATAAATTATCTTGCTGATAATCGTAGCTATTCTTTATTTTCTGTCTTGAAGAGAGGGCAAACTAGTTTCCAGTCTTGGTTTAAAGCCTGGTCTACATAAGGGGCTCCCAGGGCAGCCCTAATAGCATTGTTTTTGGCTACTTCAAGCTTTTTCCACTGAGTGTGTGAATGGATTGAGTGCAGGTGGGGCATAGTCGATCGGTGACCTGACTGCCTGTACATAGTATGTGCGAAAGACTTGCAGATTGGCTCCTCCAGAGAGGGAGGTTAGCGATCTGGTGATTGCCGTCCGGGCCGCAGTGTTCTTTCAAGTAAGAGACCTCGGCATTAAAATTTGTCCAGGATTATTCCTCGATACTGATAAGTGTCTACCCATTCAATTGGTTGACCCTGTACTGTGAGTGGGATGTTCGGCGTCAGTATTTTTATGGGCATGGCTTTTGTCTTGGTAGGGTTGAGTTTGATACCAATCTGCTTTCCGTTTTTCATTGATGCAGTCTAAGCATTTGTGCAAAAGGCGTGCCGCATAACTTCCTTTTGATAAAGTCGTCCGTGTAATTTAGCAGCCTGAAGTGTTGGAGTTTCAGCCTCATTATTCTTTCCATTAAACAGTTGAAGAGAAGGGTGCTGAGAATGCATCCTTGGTGTATCATATTCTTGTCTTTTCGTGACACTCTGAATACAAATTTTACTCTTGCTTTTCTGAGACAGTTTTTGGTCCAGGAGAGGAGGTTTTCTTTGACATCTTTGTCGATGAGATGGCAGAGAATAGCTTGGGCGCAAGCCAGTTCAAAGGTTTTCTCGAGGTCCAAGAATGGCAACATTACTGCTCTGTCATTTTAGTGGGCTAACAGTTGTAATACATTCCACTGTGCCAACTTTTATAGGCATACATGTCCTGGTGCAGTTTAGGCATGTTCCACTAAAGTCCGTTGCGTGCATTCTGTCAGCCATCTTGCCTGCAAAGATTTGGAGAGAGATGTACCTTGGATTAGCTGGATTTTTGGGTTTTGTGTTCGGCACTGTCTGCCCTATTCAAAGCTGTATGTCTAGTTCGAGAAGTCCAGACTGAATTAATTAACCTAAGGTACGCAGCGTCTCCCTCTTGGCCGAGGTATCTAATTATATTAAAGGTTGTCTCCAGGGGGATGTATCTTTGTAGTTTTTCTTAGCCCGACTGAGCTCAAGTGTGAAAGGGGTATTGGTATCAGATTTCTGCACATTCTCTACGGATTCTGTGCAACCTTTCGTCGTCTAATTCGGTCTGCACTGCAAGTTCATCTGATGGAAGTTGGTTACTGGCTGCTCTTTCAGCAAATATGGTTGCTAGTGCCAAGTGGTGAAGAGGCGAACAAACTTGAATGGTCCCCAAGCATATATGCAATCGAAAACTTCACACACCAGACGTGATTCGAACCTATGCAGCCAGAGGTACAGGGCAGCAAGATGTACAGTACTATGCAACTGGCGAACACAGTACCTTAACCACTCTACCATCCATGACCGTACAAAAGACAAAGGTAGCGTTGGCTATTTAGCCCACCGTCCCGACGGCACTTGGTGGTGAAGTAAGGCATAGTTATTTCATCAAATCACGTCATTCTCGTGGGGTCACGTGAGCAACATAATGAGGTGATTTGATGAAATAGCTATGCCCAAGCTAACCACCAAGTGGTGAAGATTTGTTTAGTCGACCAGACCGGATTTGTGTGTTGTGAAGACTTCATATTTTTATATTTTGATGTTCAGTAATCGCATAAAACTGCATATTGTATCAAATAACTATCAGAATTGTGATGAGGATTGGGGGGGTGGGTTAGGGGGAATTCATATATTTGTCTGATCTCATGCTTGCAACTCCACAAAGGTTTTGCCTTTTAAAATTTATGCACATTATTGACCGACATTTGTTTAGTTCGACAGTAATAGTTTGAGTATCCTTGTCCAGGTAGGTAATCCAAGGCAGAGTTCAGGTTATAGTGCCTAGAGTCCTTGACTAAAGATCAGAATTATTTCATTTATTTACGATAAAGAAACTTTCCTGCTTTCCGTTTGAATTTTTGCGAGTTTTAAATGAATCTTGTGAACAATTACAAATCTGAACATTTTAAAACTTGAATTGGGTTCCATATCATTGCTTTTATTTAAATTCTGACAGATTGACTCTTTGAAACAAATAAATGTGGATGACAAACTATATTCACAGCAGAGAAGAAAATTTATACTTATATTTAAGGATGTAATTATCATAGGAGCTTCGATGATCAGAGAAATCATATGTATGTCATCCCCCCAAACTTTAAAATTAATATTTCTTAAAAAAAAACATCACTTTGTTGATGAGGATTGGCCGTCCAAACCGTCAAGTTCTCTTGGCCGGCCAAACCAATATGGCCCCACACGCACGCTGCCGTTCATGTGAGAACAAATAGTTATAAAACTGGGAGTTGGGATGTTTCATTCGAATCTGAAATGAATATATTGATTTGTTTAATATATACCGAGTTAGATCTTCTCAATTACGATGCCTAAAAAAAAAGTTAACTAAATCCTCGCGGTGACGTCACAGATATGACAGATATGGAACAGATAAGTAATATTTCTATATTTTATATTTATATATGTATCCAATAGGAGTACGTAACAGTTGCAGCACCCAGGCACTCTTTAGCAACTTGGTCAACAATGGGGCCATCCCAGCTGGATTGCCTGTGGGGTTTTGATGGTGGTGGTTGACGTGATTGCCCTGCAAGAGAGGGCCAATCGGTGACACATCGTATAAAATTGGGATAATGTTTGTCTGCGAGCTGATCGAAGTTGGAAGGTGGAATTTTCTTCGAGGTTGTCGGATGCTGAGGTGGACAGGAAGGCTGGTACAGTGATTTGCATTGCTGTTCGAACTCTGAGGTCCACAAGTCTCACAGAAACAGAGGCTGGTTTCCACTGTAGGTCATCGAGAGAGGTTGAGGGCTTTTTCTAACATTGATTTCAGTACGAGGTCATATCACCTAGCTTTAGGCTACTGTAGGATAATGAACTCAGAAAAGAGGTTAACCTGGGGAGGTACAGGCATCTGGTGATGAGGTAAAGTGCATCATGAGCATCACTATCCTCGATCCTACCATCCATCCTCTTAAGGTCTGCGGTATTCTTATCAAGGACCTCATCGATGGCTTTCAATCATAGGGAGGCTCCTATGAGTGTTCTGTCTTCAGGTTTAGTTATATGGATATTTGGCAGAACGCCCTCTATTCTCTCTAAGATGCTCTGGTTGGAACATATTATTTCGCATTTAGAAGAGTTTCGAGTGAGGCCTAAAATAGGAACTGGCTACTGGATTTTTCTAATGTCCTCCAGGAGGGTGTCTTGGGAACCAGCTAGGGTACCATTATCCAAGAACCAGATGTTAACCTCGCTGGACAGGGCTTCTGTGACTTGTTTGATGACTAAGCCAAAAAGGATAGGAGCAAAGTAGTCGCCCTGTTTGACACTTTCTCGCGAGTCAATTTCAATTCGCCAAAAAGTGCTCTAGATCCATAAAGTAGCACGACTGTACAAAAAGGGTAGAGGGAAGGGACGTGGCGATGAACCGCACAGAGTACAGCATCCCTCTGCACCAAATTGAAGGGATTTTTTGAAATCCAGCTTGATCAGGGCCTTTTCGTCTCAGATGTTAACAGTGAAAGCTCGAGCTGCATGAGCTGCTGTCTCATCCTTGTAGAATGCCGAACTCGAGCCGTTTTGACTTTAGTATGTTGGCCGCTGCCTGGCTAGCTGTTCTTGCAGGACATTGCGATGCGACGACGGAGGGAATTGCCACCGCAATTGGTCTGATCCCTCCATCATTTTTTTTAGAGCACAGAGATGCTCCAAAATAGGTCTTATGGCCTCTGGTACGTTTCCAGCATGACATGTGTTGGTAAATCTGGCTAGTTCAACCAGGAAGTCGTATGCAATGTCACCCAGTGCAGGGTTGAGCATTTGTTTGAGGATGGGGTTTAGTCCTGTGAACCCACCTGCTGATCCTGTTGGGATGGACAAAGCTGCTTTATGGACCACAGATTCGGCCACCTAGAGGTTCTGATCCAGTAACCCCAACTGGTAGAATGCCATCCTTACGTGGAGCCCTGCGTAGGTGTTTGACCCTTAGGACTTGAGCTGTTGTGGCATCTCTCTAGGTGCAATAAGTCGTCACCAGCGAGGACTCGGTTGCTAAGTGTTTCTATTATTTTTTTGGGTGACTGTTACTCTGATTTTCGATATCTCGGATACACCACTGTTGATCTTCGCTGCAGTGGGCGTTTCTTGCACGAGTGGGAAAGGCGCACCTGGTTGTCCTCTCTGGGAAGATCATTTATGGTTTTGATGACTTAAGGCAGCTAAGGTTTTGTCTCCTTGCAGAGGTGGCTTGACATGTTGTCAAATAGTAAGGTTGTGCCATGCTTAGATCGTTGCACTTACAGGCTATTTGTGCCTGTGCCAGCTCTTGGGTGGCTTAATCTTTATCAGTCAATCGGGAACCAGGAGAGTCGTTAACCTTCGTCAGGAGGGCGGATAGTTTGGATGCTTCAGGGGGGGGGGCTGCTTTAGTGATGTGTTGTAAGGTTCTGGCCGATGTTAATTGATTGATTAGGATTAAGCCACCGTTTTGATAGCTTCTGATAGGTTATCTGTCGAAATGAAGCTCTGGGAGGTGTTTTGCCTGGCGGATGGTGTGGGCTGTTGACTGATGTTCTCCACGGGAGGGCACAGAGCACCCAAACATCGGATTCGGTTGTGGTAATGATTGTGCACATGACCGTCACTCGACCGGATATAGCATACCCTGTCTCACATTTGACAATGTCCTTGTTTACCTGTGCTATATCCTCATTTTGGCTTGGAAAAACAAAGCCAAGCCAAGATGGGTAGAGGCTGGAGAGATGGTCAGCTGGCCATGACACTTACCACTCAGATGAGTGGAGTCTGGGTATCGGCTATGACATACGCCATGTCTGGAAGCCTGGGGAAACAGATTGGTGCTTCGTTACCCACCAATACAATGGGAGAGTATACACCCACCAAGCAATGGATGTGTGGTGTGGTGACAAGGTTGCCTCATGGGTGGGGAGATGTCGGTTGCGACCCACTGTGGGTCTCAACCGGGTTCTTTGCTAGAGGAACAAAAGTACTAGTATCCGACCCCAAGTCGGTAGTGGCTTTCAAGGAGTAGGCTTGGTAATGCAAGTAAAACACAAGGCGGGGAGTAGAAAAGAATGACACTTCATCAATTATCAATATATTCACATTATCACTTTATCATCACCTAAAATAGAATCATAAACGAAGTATTACTATACTGATATATACACACTTGTCGCTCTCATAGGACACTAAGCGCTCCTCGATGCTCATGCAATGCAGCCTTGTCAACTTCCATGTTTCCTCAACACAAAGTACCGTCCTCAACCAGTACTGGGAAACAGTCTACCCTAGCCATGGGCCAGCCTATCTACAATCTCACAAGGTGCTCCTTGTGAACGCCCACAATCTCCCTCCAGTCTGATGCTGGCAGAGAACATCAGCCTCGCGCTGCTGGGCCTCTACACGAATAAATACAAGGGTAGCGAACCCCTGGCAGGATCTTTTTGCAACTAGCTAGTTACTCTCCTCTGTAGCACCTCACTGTCGGTCGTCTCTTCCTCTAGCCAGTCCCAGGATATGCGGAATTCTGTCACTGCCACTTCACAGGCAGACAGCAGATACTACTCGGTTCCTCTTCGGCAGTGGCTCACTGCTCACGTAAAGCAGAATGGGGTAGAGATAATAGGCTGCCCTGGGTAGACTGACTGTCCTTGTACCACTGCAGCCCTACGTCGCCTCTGTGGATACAGACACGTCATCAGTAAACTGGCCAGTACTGGAGACAGTAGGAAATACTACTTACGGACTCTGATATAAACATACAACTCCTCCCACAATAGATGGTGCTGATATTCTAGGCGCCACCACACCAGAGGTCAGCAACAGCGATCCATCGAGCTGACCAGGGCAGGAATCTATCGTCTCTTGCAGGTATCATACTGCCACTATCGAATGGGGTTGTCTATTTAGTGGGGGTTTCGGGAGCAGACTCACAGATGGCATTGACGTCGCTGCTCCATGCTCCGACGATGGAGTCGGGTTCGTAACATAAACTGACTCACTGGACGTGTGCTGTACACAAAATATGATAGCCATGTTACCCCCAATTATCGATAACAACGTAACTTGTTCAACGAAACTTTAAAAATAGAAAAAAACACTGGTTGGCACAAAAGTAACCCCACCTCTCTCCTGACCACACAACACCCCTCACTCACCCCCACCTTCCCTCACAATGGGAGACCTACAGGGGCCATCTTGGCCCCTCACTCCAGCCTCGATGACTTCACAATGCCGACTCGCCTATTTTGATAAGCTTTCGCAGAGATGGTACACTTTTGGCCACTCCCACACCTGCTTGGTATTTTCACGGTGTTGAGTCTTTGGTACGGTGAGGCTGTATTTGTACGGTATAAGATGTATTTGGGTAATGGCTGAGAAAGCAGCAGCACCTCCTCCACACGTTATGTTCCCAATGGCGTCTATATATTTTATATATTATATATGTATATTTTTACATGTATATAATGTATTATCGTATATTCCCAATTTAATGGGAATATACCTGCCCTGACTACTGCGGTCAGCAGGCTCTGCATTGTACCTTCCTGGGCGGTTGCAAAAATGCATTATACCTGTGTGACACTTGCCCTGATCTCATCATGAGGAATTTACAACCCGTCCTAGACTCTAGTCCATTACATCCAGCGGTCGACCCCACAGACGCATTCATAAATGTTTACATGCTGTTCATTCAAAACGGGAATTTTCTCAAATATTAATTAATATTATATTAACTTGTGCCTATATATGCACAATATTCTAGGTGTTTATAGTCTGTTGGCGACATGAATTTGTAGTACGCGGGTGAAGCATTTACAACGTTGTGGTTAGAACAAAATTCGTCAGTGAATCACTTGTACCAAAAGTGTTTTGACGTCATCAATCAAGTCGTGTATAAACCGTTTTTCATTAATAAACATGGGGGTTTGGCGGGTGCATGGAATAACTTTTGGGTCTTTGTTTGGAGGACGGGCTGGACATTCGTCATAGGGTCGTTCGAGATTTCCCTGCTTCGGGGTGGTCCTCCTGCTGAAGCCTTCCCATAATGTCGTTCCTATCTGCTTCTGGTCCCAACCTTTCATAAAGAGGTGGGCTATGATTAGTTAAATCTTCATTTCTCTTGTATGTGATGCCTTAAGGAGCAACGTGTAGGTTGTTATGGAGGCTCTAGCATGTGCAAGGTTTACGTTATTGAAGAAGTTGTCAATGCTTGGCAGGATAGGGAGACTTGGTGGGGAAAAAGGTATAACATGCCTGCAGGGCGAAGTAGTCCGGGACTGTTTCTCGTTTGGTATTGGGATGAATGAGGAAGAGTTTTTCAAGTACTCTGTGGTCATAAAGATAAGCTTTATGAGTGCTATTATTTCTATTTCCTTAGGAAGGAAAAAAGATCTACTTCAAAGCGGGTCACTTTCCATCATTTTATATACCATAGCAGTTATGTCATGTACCTAGAGTAGGTCTTCTGGGTCCAAGGGAGGAAGGAAGGTAGTTCAGTGCATTCAGCCCTGCCCCTGTCCAGACCCGCTTGTCTCTCCAAACTCCGTGTAGGGAGCCTGCTGGGAGTTATTGTCTCTGTTGATACTTGTGTAGGGTTTCAGCTAGCCTGTCGTTCCACTCTGAGAAATGGGTTAGGGAGTTCTTAAGGGCCTTCTTCAGTGCTGGTGAGAGGGAGTCGAAGACAATTGTTTGAGGGTCCATTGGTCGTTTCGCCCTCGAGGTCGAGGGTAAGTTTGGCGAGATTTCACGTGTCCTTTACGTCCTTGTCGCGTCGATTTCCATGTTACCCTGGGTGGTGGCTATACAATTCTTCATAAATACCTCCTAACACAGAAGGAATTGGGGGGAAGGGAAGAAACCGTTATTAGGTTATTCTTCTCTTTTTGGCTCTAGTGTGTGGAGTGGGAGGAGAAACAAAAGATAGTGTTCCTCCCAGAAACTAAGTCCATGTCCGGCTCACTCGTAATGGAGGATCAGTGGAAACTTCGTGCCTTAGCTGGACGAAAGAGCTATTTTTTCCCCCAAGTTTCGGCCTTCAGAATTCCCCCCTGGTTAGAGGAGAGGGAATAATGTCGAGCTGGTCGGCCGAGCGGACAGCACGCGGGACTTGTGATCCTGTGGTCCTGGGTTCGAGCCCAGGCGCCGGCGAGAAACAATGGGAAGAGTTTCTTTCACCCTATGCCCCTGTTACTTAGCAGTAAAATAGGTACCTGGGTGTTAGTCAGCTGTCACGGGCTGTTTCCTGGGGGTGGAGGCCTGGTCGAGGACCGGGCCGCGGGGACACTAAAAAGCCCCGAAATCATCTCAAGATAACCTCAAGATAACTGGGGATGCAAAAGTGGGGTACAGCCGACTGTTTTGTAGGACCTTAGTCCGTTACTCTTCAGCCCTAGTGATGCGGAGTTAAAGGAATTCATTGTACATTAAAGGGCTGCCTTCCTTCATCACTAATCTCCTTGGGCATATATCGAAAATTAAGATAAATTTAAAAATGGGATTAAATATACAATCATGGAAATTGGACTTATTGAGGGAAGAAAATGGCTCGGTGATATCATTTGAATATATGGGGATTAGATGCAACTGTGTCGGTCGCCAAGGTTTTTTTTGGCATGATGGAATCCTGCTGTTTTAATTTTCATATTGAATGAAAATTCAATATGCCAATATATGTGCGCCCATATTGTTCACGTGGAAAAAAAATCGTGCGTCGGGAAAAGCAAAATGCTCGGGCTGAAGCGAAGTGTCACAGAGGTAACGGAAAACGTCCCGGATGGAAAAGAAGCGTCGCCTATGAAACTAAAAATACCTATGTCAATGACCGAACGTCGGGAAAAAATTAAGACACCCCCTGTGCAATGATCGACGCCCCCCCACTCCCTCCCGAAAAGTGTCATTGTTATAACTCCCACTACTGATGACATACTAAGGAAGAATCTTAATTTGCAGAAAGTGTAGATAAATGATAGGATATCATCATGAGCCACCAGTATACAGGGCTGCAATAGTGAATCAAAATTGTCCACAAACTACAAGGCTGAGAAAAACCTAACCTACTGCCCTTATTTGCAGTGCATCAAAGGAGTGTGAGGGAGGAGGGGTTTTATTATAAACTGTTTCACATGAATGAAACTTAAACATGGGTCTAGTTTGTGCAGATCAGTGCAAACATTAAAAATACTGGGACTGGATAATTAGGGCTTACTAGATACAATTTGGTTCAACAAAACCCCTTCACCTAGCAATATGTTTTGCCTCTTCAACTAGTATTATGATTATATAAACAGCCATGTAAATACAACACATTAGATTGTTGAGCCATTTTAATCACTCAATGTTGAGATAAGTGTGATTCAGATTTGCCAGTTTGTCCACGGTTCACAAACTCAGTTGTTGCAAGGGATCGAATACATTCACACTGCTGCAGACGGGCGAGTTCCTGATGAAAATGGGTTTAATTATTTTATATTTTTAAGCATATGATTGATATTAAAGTTCTAAAGAACTGGGGAAAGTTTAGCTAGTCGTTAAGAGTAAAACAGGTGAATTTCTAATTTCCAGCATAACTTTGGGGGGGCATGATAGTAGAACGAATATTTGCTTTGCCTGCCCTAAAGAGATCCAAAAATTTACGAGTACTGTAAACACTTCCCAATTTTTATTATATGTAACTATTTTTGTGTAAAAAAAAAAAAAAAAAAAAAAATAGGACTGCAGAACCTCAGAGCTGCAAGAAACATTCCCGAAAGTACTGCTCACTTAACTTTTATGATGTTGATTAGAATAAAAATTAACAGTTTCCTATAAACAGTTTGTAGGTTTTTTCAGTGAGTCCCAGCCCAACCTCGTAGTATGTGTCCATCTCTGTTCCTGTTATTAACCATTAACTTTCGCCTGGAGCCGGGTACGTCCCTTCTATCCCTAATGGCAGCGCCCGTAATCGTATTTTGATTGCTGGGGCTACTAGTACCCATTGTGCGCGGGGGGGATTCCCAGAAATAGTCCTCTGAGGTTGTTAGTCCTTCATGGCTGCCGAGACTAACTTATCTCTGAGATTTGTTCCGTTTCCACGCTATCATCGGTGGGTTTTTCGGGAAATGCGGCCATGAGGGATGGTCTCCAAACCTACCCTCAAGCCAGGTCCAAAGCTGTCTCATAGATTTCTTTAGAGGTTTTTCCAAAGTCCTCAAAGAAAGTTGAGACCAGGATATCTCTGTCCTGTTGCTTCTCTGGCTGTTGAGCTAAGAGCTGTTCCCTTTTTTTGGTTTCCAGTTTTCGGTCTGTTGTCCTTAGGATCATATGAGTCCGAGGAAATGGAATTGGAACAGAGAGCTATACAAGAGATAAGGAAAAATCCTAAATATTTGTTCACATACGCTAAATCAAAATCCAAAACCTCGACCAGTATTGGACCGTTAATTACAAATGAAGGTACGTACACAGAGGACAACAAAGAGATTAGTGAAATTCTAAGAAGCCAGTATGAGGCTATGTTTAGCACACCAATTAACAACATGAAAGTTGATGACCCAGACAGCTTCTTTATGTATGACATTCAAGCTGCAGATAATATAACGGATATTACCACAAACTCGGAAGACTTCGAAAGAGAAATTGACAATATGCCCATGCACTCAGCCCCTGGGCCTGACTCATGGAATTCAATATTCATAAAGAAATGTAAAGTACCAGTAGCGAGAGCACTAAGCGTAATATGGAGAAAGAGCCTGGATACAGGGGAGATACCAGCAGGACTTAAATCTGCAGATATAGCCATTGCACAAGGGGGGGGAGTAAAGCCTTGGCAAAAAATTATAGGCCAGTTGCACTAACATCACACATAATAAAAGTGTTTGAAAGAGTGATTAGGAATCAAATTTCTAGTTTTATGGAAAACAATGAATTGCACAATCCAGGACAACATGGATTTAGAGCGGGAAGATCCTGTCTGTCACAGTTACTCAACCACTATGACAAAATCACAGAAGCCCTAGAAGAAAAGCAAAATGCAGATGTTGTATACACAGACTTTGCAAAGGCGTTCGACAAATGTGACCATGGGGTGATAGCTCACAAAATGAGGTCAATGGGAATAACTGGAAAAGTAGGACGCTGGATACTCAATTTCCTGTCGAACAGAACACAAAGAGTAACAGTCAATCAGATAAAATCGAGTCCAAGCGATGTTAAAAGCTCTGTACCTCAAGGTACAGTTCTTGCACCGCTACTGTTCCTTATTCTCATATCTGATATAGACAAAAATACACGTCACAGCTTCGTGTCATCCTTCGCAGATGACACAAAAATCAGCATGAAAATTACCTCTGCTGAAGACATTGAAAAACTATAAACAGATGTCAACAAAGTTTTCGATTGGGCAGCAGAAAATAATATGATGTTTAACAGTGATAAATTTCAGGTACTCAGGTACGGCAAAAATGAGGATCTGAAACATAATACAGGGTACAAAACACAATCAAATCTTCCCATAGTAGAAAAACAGCATGTCAAGGATTTGGGAATAATGATGTCCGACGATCTAACGTTTAGGGAGCATAACCAAGCAAATATCGCATCAGCCAGAAAAATGATCGAATGGATTAAGAGAACTTTCAAATCCAGGGATCCCATCACAATGGTTGTACTCTTCAAGTCACTTGTGTTGTCCCGTCTCGAATACTGCTCAGTACTCACTTCCCCCTTCAGAGCAGGAGAGATTGCTGAAATAGAGGGAATACAGAGAACATATACGGCACGCATAGACGAGATAAAACACCTAAATTATTGGGATCGTCTCAAAGCTCTCCAAATGTACTCTCTAGAAAGTAGACGAGAGAGATACCAAATAATATACACGTGGAAAATACTGGAGGGCCAGGTCCCAAATCTACACATTAAAATAACAACGTACTGGAGTGAACGATATGGAAGAAAATGCAAAATTGAACCAGTGAAGAGCAGAGGTGCCATAGGCACAATCAGAGATCACTGTATAAACATCAGAGGTACGCGGTTGTTCAACGTCCTCCCAGCGACTATAAGAAATATTGCCGGAACAACCGTGGACATCTTCAAGAGAAAACTGGACTGTTTCCTAAGAGAAGTCCAGGATCAGCCGGGCTGTGGTGGGTATGTGGCTCTGCGGGCCGCTCCAAGCAACAGCCTGGTGGATCAAACTCTCACAAGTCGAGCCTGGCCTCGCGCCGGGCTTGGGGATTAGAAGAACTCCCAGAACCCCATCAACCAGGTATCAACCAGGTAACCAGGTATCAACCAGATCTTGTCCGTATAACCCCTGTTTCTAAAGAACTTCCAAAGGTCCGCCAGTTGCTGGTGGAAGATGTCTGGGTCGCTAGTAATTCTTTTAAGGCGTAAGCCTAGTGAGTACGGGAGGGAGTCTTTCAGAGGTTTTGGGTGGCTAGAGTTATATTGTAGGTAAGTGTGGAGATTTGTCGGTTTATAGAAAGCTTTTGTCTCCAGACGACGTGATTTTTGGTTTAAGTAGATTGTGGTGTCTAGGAAATTGAGTTCCCTAGGGTTACTTTCCAATGTGAATTTTAAGTTGGGGTGGACCGAGTTTGCCCATGCGTAGAATGCATCCAGGTCCTCTCTAGGTCCTATAATGACCCCAAAAATGTCGTCAATATACCTGAAATAGATACGGAGTCCTGTCTGAAGGTTTGTCCTTCTCAGCTCGAAGACTTCATGGACAAAGATCTCTGCGATAGCTACGCTACTAGAGGCGCCTATCGCCGTGCCTTTGATCTGTCTATATGTTCTGTTACTGAAGGTCAGTATTGTGTCCCTCATGACATGTAGGATCGCTTCGATCAGGAGATTCTTGGATGGAGGTGTATAAATTCCTGCATCTCGCAGGTCTCTAGATATCCTGTGAGAATTTCTGTAAAAAAAATCTGCCACTATGGTTGCTGCCTCCTTTTGGGGTATGCTTGGGTACAGCGAAACTGTCTAGGGAAAAGAGGGTGGCATCCTCTGGGACTGGTCCCCATTCCCTGTCGATTGTGTCTAGTTTCTTCAGGAGGTCTGTGTATCTATAAGCCTTTCCGGCAGCAAGCTCAGGAGTGGATTGAGCAGGGCTGTGCAGATCCTGTCGATTGGTCTTGTTGGGGCTCTGCACCCGCTCGGGACTGGTCTGCCCGGCCAGGTGCCCGTTATTGGGTCCACTCCTTTGTGGATTTTCGGGAGCAGGTAGATATTCGGTAATTCCGACTGGAACGCTAGGAAGGTGTCACGTGCTGCTACTCTCAGGATGCCGCCCCTACCTTCATTCCTGAAAAAGGATAGAATTAGTGTTCTTCTGCGGGTTTGGGCATTTCTGAGGGCCGTTCTTCCACAGGATACCTGGAGGTAAGTGGTCCCGTCCGTTAGGCGTCTGTCCATTTCCCGGCAGTAGTTTTTGTCCCATAGTACCACCGTGCCACCTTTGTCGGCTGGTTTGATGATGACATCCCTTCTGTCCTCCAGTTGGCGCAGGGCTAGACGGTACTCCCATTGGAGGTTGTAATGCCGTCGTTCGGATACCTGTGCTGTAAGGGAGGAGGTCAGGGTTTCCATATAGTCACCGAAGCCGTTAAGTTTGAAAGGTGTCTGGGTCCCGGTGTGTGGGGGGTGCATGTATCTAGCCGAGAGTGTGGTTTTCCTGTGTGGGTTCCGTTGTCGGGTTGTGTTGCCCTCTAAGTTCTGAAATTCTGAGGGTTGCCCAGGTTTCGTTTACCTGGTCCTCGAGGGACTGCATTGTTGCTCTTACTATACCTACCCGTTTGTGCATCGGAGGGGGACCTGGTACAAAGGTGAGTCCTTTGGCCAAGAGTTCAATTTCTTGATTCGAAATGTGTACCTCTGAAACTGAGCGTCTGGTGAGCTTTTTGCGATTCGATTCCTGTTTGCGCTTCTGGATCTGCTTCCCCCTCCATCTCTCCACCCTTTCCCTCTTCCTCCGTTTTTTGGAGGGTGCCTGTCTGGGGGGTTGGTTCCCTCCCTTCTATTGCCCGCTCTAGGGCGGCTCCGGGAACGGGGTTGTTCCCTTGAGTTCGTAGGATTTGTCTAGAGGGGGTGTTTTGTCGTTTGTTGTCTCTGGGGGTTGTTGCTGCTGGTGGAGCGTACCCTGTCATCAGAGTCTGTGGTGCTCCCTGTGTATGGGGAAACATCCCTAGGGATTTGGACTGTTTTTTTGCCTTGGGGTTCAGGTCTGCGTGTGGGTTTGCCTTGTTTGGGGTTTTCCCTGCTTCTGGACCTTACCTTCTTTCCCTGTCCATGTTGTTTCATGGGTTTGGGTTGGATTAGTGGAGGGTTTGTTATGGACTCATCCGTGTCTGGGGTTAAATCCCAGACTGAGGGGTTCTGGGTTCCCTCCTCTAACCTTGGGCCCCCCGGTGCGATTATCCTGAAAATTGAGGCCCTGGGTTCTGTACGTGTGTCGGTTAGGGTTTTTTTCCTAAATTCAGAATACGGGGTTGTTTTTTTTGTTTGTTTTTATCAAAATTTTCCCTTGGAAGATGTCTGGGGTTGCATAGAGGGAGGTCATTGTTCTCTTCCTATATGCTGCCCATAGGATTTCGCCTATCTTGCTTTCGGGGAAACCCTCATCAAGGAGACATTGGACTATTTCCTCCACTCTAGTGTGTTCCCTAGTTATTGAGGCTTTCAAAATGAGTATACAGGGCTGCGGATTCCCTTGCATGCTTCTCATAAAAGGCTTCCATATATTTTTCTAGGGCTGGGGGGAGGGGCAAGTCTACTGAAAAGAAAGGAAAGGTGGGTGCTGGGGTCAGAAAGGCTGGGGCTTTACCTTGGTTGGCTACCCTCTGTAATTGTCTCCATCTTTCCCTTAGATGGTCTAAGGTGGAGAAGATTGGAAGAAGAGCCTCTGACACTTCTAATTCTTGGCTTGTTAGTTCTTCTTCTATATATGGTCTCTCTGATTGAAAGAATTTCCTTATTTCCGTAATTACTGATTCCCCAGATAGGAGGTTAGGGTTTGGTCTCATGAATGGGAGGGATTGTAGGATTATTTCTCCTGCTCCTCCCCATACCCTTGCCTCCGACCATAGGCTCGGTAATGCAGCCAGTGGTGGGGAGGCTGTGGGGTGTCTGTCTAGTGTCGTGATCAGGTCCGCCCATGCATCGGGTGTCTGTGCTGTTAGGTCATCCGCTAGGCCGTTGAGTGGAATGGCCGGGGGGATGTCTCTAGCTGCTGTGCTACCCTGTTGCATAGTTGGGTCCTGTCCCTGGTCTAGATCCTGATTGAGGTCTAGGGTGGGGGGCGGTATAGGGTTCGGAGGAGTCAGAGGTAGTCGGGGGAGGTAGGTTGAGAGGGAGTTTGCTGGATTGTCTACTAGGGGATCTGTTTGGACTGGGTTACCCTTGTTAGTTGCCAGAGTTGTTGCAAGGTCTCTGTTGTCTCGGGTATGGGTTCATCTCAATTGTGAACCCTTGGGTAAGTGTTTCCCTGTATGTGTGTGTAGTGTACTCAGTTCCCGTGGTTCGACTTACCATGGCCTCCCTGATCTCCCCTAGTTACTAGCACTTACCTTGCCACGTGGAAAAAAGGTTTCCAGGTGGCATGTGGTGACTGTTTGGAAGAGTAGATCCGGCTGGGTTCACATGTGGCGGTTTATTCAAATCCTCTATGAAGGAAAATCCTCTATTTTCCTGTGATTGCTATTGCATCCTTTTAAATTTGTTTAATTATTTCCTCTCTGGTAACCACTAAATTTAAGATAGTATTCATAAAGTTGTTTTGGTACTTTGCGTTAGAATATAGTTATTAAAAATATTTTCCCCCTCCCCGCTCGGCTTGTTGCTGCCGTGAGGGGGGCTTAGTGGGCGGCTGCCGGAGTGTGATGCTCCTTCGGACAGTCCTCTGTCCTTTTGTAACCTTGTGCTCCTGCTGCTGTCCTCTCCAATTATGCTGAGCACCTTTTCCTTCTGTTTTGTTTTTCTCCCTCTTCTCCTATCTGCTTGCCGTTTCCTGCCGACCTTTTGCTTGTTTTGGTTATTCCTTTGGACTTCCGCTATTTTGACTCCCCGGGTGCACCCATAGAACTGTAGTACCCAACGTCGAGAGCGTGGGGAACCTTTTATTGTCAATCCCCCTTTCGTCACTGAACCCGATCTCGATGGACTGTCGGTTCTTAAGGTAGCGTTTGTGGGGCGTATACTCACGACGCACCCCTGGGAGGCCCCGGCATGATCGGCGATAGCTTCTTGTTGGGTGTCCTGCCTCTAATTGTGGCTCCATGGTGGGTGTGGGGGCACATTCGTGAATGAATATTCCTTTTCATAGCGATGATAAATATTATTTCCCTTGTTTCTGCTTTACCTTCTCAGGCTCGTGGGGTGGGCGAACAAGCCGCCGAGTCGGTCTGTGTTGGAAGACCGGGCTCTGTAGCCTCCGCTACATTGAGCCCCGACCTTGCTCCTCCTTTGGCTTCTCCGACTCCTCCCATCGGCTCCCCTCCCTCTGTGGTTGGGTCGAGCCCCAGGCCCCCAGTGGTGACTACCTCGTCCCCTGGCGCGGCTTCGTCTCTCATTGTGACTACTGCACCTTTTATACCTGTGACCTCCGGGGGTTCTCATCGCCGTTCCCACCACGGCCGCACGATCCCTTCCCGTAATAATACTTACAACGCCTTGTTTGGTCCCGCTACGTGGGCTAAATACTTTGATCTCCACCATCTGGATTCTACTCCTCCTGACGATTTCTCCCTCCATAAACACCTTGTTGATTCAGTAGATGCCTCTGTTACTTTTAACTCCACCAGTTACGGTACATGTGTCGTCGCTACTCCTTCTCAGGATGCAGCTACTCGCTTAGCTGCTTTGTCCTGCATTGGCGAGACCCCTGTCCGGGTCTCCAAGAACGTTCGGTTAAATGCCAGTGTTGGCACTGTTCTCCTCCCACACCATGTTGCAACTGGTGTTCGGGACCTCAAAGAGTGCCAGGAGGATATTAAACATATCCTCGAAGCCCAAGGCCATTCTGTCCTCCAGGTGGACACGTTTACTCGACCCCCTCGTGGTCATCGCCGTCAGCCCCTTCGAGTTGTAAAAATCACCTTTGATAGTAGGGCCCTTCCGCCTTCTGTTATTCTTGCTGGTGCCCGATGCTCTTTTCAGGAGGACATTCCCTCTCCTAGACTATGCAATAAGTGTTGGAGGTTCGGGCATGGTGTCCTCAAATGCACCAGTACTGTGTACCTGTGCCCCATGTGTGGGGACGATAGTCATTCTAAGTCAGAGTGCACGTCTCCCCAAGCTCCAAGCTCGCTGCCTCAATTGCGGTGAAGCGCACCCTACCTTCTCCCGCTCGTGTATGCACTACAAACTCGAGGAAGCCGTCCTCAACTTGAAGCACCATGATCGTCTGTCTTTTCCTGAAGCGAGACGCCAAGTTCGTCGTCTCACCCCTTTCGCGGGCGTCTCCTACGCTCACGTGTTGCGTTCTACCTCTCCTCGTCCTTCTCGTCTTCCTCAGTCTCACAACAGTTTCCAGGCCTTAAACCCGACCACACCCACCACCACCTCCCCTATTCCTTTGCCTCCTGTCCCAGATGGTACGTTGTTACTGGAACGCCTGTCTCTTTGAGTCAGAAACGTAAGCCTGGCTCCTCTCCTTCTTCCTCTCCGGCGGGTAAGAAGGTTTCACTTTCTTCCTCACCCCCTCCCTCTGACTCTGTCGCTACATCCCCTCCTGTTTCAGTAGTCGAACACCCTGTCTCTGATATGGAGGTTTCTTCCGCCTCCGATTCCCCCTCTGTTGCTGCCCTTCCTGAGGTGCACTCCCTGCTTTCTGCCCCACCCCCCCTCCTCCGACTGTCCTTGCCTGCCCCTCTCAGTTGTCTCCTCTTCCTCCGGACCCCGTCAGTCCTCCTCTGGTCTGTTCTCTCGCTCCCTTCCCTCTCTCCTTACTAAGTTTACCCATGCCTCCCTAACCCTGATTTTGCCGACCCTGCTCCTGATCCAGACCCTGATCCAGACCCTGATCCAGACCCTGCTCCTGACCCTGATCCTGAGATTCTTTAATACACTGTGTTCCTCTTTACCTTTATTTCTTTCTTGTTCTGTTACTGTCCCTTCTCTTTGATAATGTCTATTCTTCAGTGGAATATACGTGGATTTTATGCCAACTTCCATGAACTCCAACTTCTCATTACACAGTTTACGCCACTTTGTGTTTGTCTCCAGGAACCCATGCTTCGTGCTCGTCCTGGTCACTTTCGTGGTTATTCCTGTTTCTCCCCCCCACCCCCCGGCTCTTGCTGGGGCCCATAACTCTACTGCTCTCTTAATTCGTTCTGATATTCCCTTCGTCCCCCTACTTCTTCCGTCCCCTCTCCATCGTTCTGCTGCCCGTGTTTTTGTGGGTAAATGGTATACAGTCTGTTCCATTTATCTCCCTCCAAATGTCCCTCTTTCCCTTAATGACCTTAAGCACCTCCTGGACTCCTTGCAGAGCCAGTGCTCCTTTTGGGTGATTTCAACTGTCGACATTCTCTCTGGGGTGATGTCCTGACAAACACCCGAGGCCGTCTTCTCGAACCGTTCGTCCTCGCTTCATCTCTATCTCTTCTGAATTCTGGTGAGCCCACTAATGTGGACTCTCGAACTCGCACCCTTTCCTGTCTTGATCTTTCTCTTTGCTCGTCGTCTCTCTACTTTGATTTCATGTGGCAGGTTCTTGATGACCACAACAGTGATCATTTCCCCATCCTCGTTTCCTTTTTCTCTTTCCACCCTCCCCTTTCCTTCCCTCGGTGGCAGTTTGCCAAGGCTGACTGGTGCCTATTCACCCTCCGTGCTACTCTCTCTAACCTCTCCTCTCTGCCTCTTCCTCGCGCCCTCTTCCTTTTCTATAACACTGTCTTCAACGCTGCCCTCGGCTCTATCCCTCGCTCTTCCTTCCGGGGCACACGGAAGTGTGTTCCCTGGTGGAATGCGGACTGTGCTCCAGCTGTCCGCTGTAAGCGTGCGGCCTGGAAAAAACACCGCCGCCGGCAGACGGTTGATTCTTTTATTCTGTTTCGGAAGGCAAGTGCGGTGGCCTGTAGGACCATCCGTACTGCTAAACGTGAGAGTTGGAAATCTTATGCTTCCACCATTACGTCCGATACTCCTCTACCGCAGATCTGGAAGAAGATCCGCAAGATTGCGTGCAAGTTCGTTACAGATGTCTTGCCGGTTCTCCACCTCCGTGGGACTCTTGTGGCGGATCCAGTGAAGGTTGCGGCTGAACTGGGTTCCCACTTTTCTTCTGTTAGCTCTGGTTCTCATCTTCCTCAATCCTTCCTTCTCCGTAAGCCTGTTCTTGAATCTTCTCCTTTGGATTTCCACACTCATCTCCGCCTTCCCTATAACGATTCTTTCTCTCTTTCTGAACTTCAGTCTGCCCTGGCCCTCTGCGAATCTACGGCAGCGGGCTCAGATGACGTTCATTATGAGATGCTTTGCCATCTCCCTCCGTACACGTTTCAGTATTTACTGAATTTGTATAACCAGGTCTGGGACTCGTCGTCCGTCCCTGAGGACTGGCTCGATGCCGTTGTACTCCCTATTCGGAAACCAGGGTCTCTCGGTACGTCCCCTAAGGACTTCCTCCCTATTGCTCTCACGAGTTGTGTTTGCAAGCTGTTTGAGCGTATGGTGAATGTCCGTCTGACGTGATTCTTGGAACACCATCACCACCTCTCTCCTTCTCAATTTGGTTTTCGCAAGTGCCGCAGCACGACTGATGTCCTGGTGAACTTGGAGGTCTATATTCGTACTGCTTTTGCTGCGAAGACCTCTGTTGTTGCTGTCCTTTTTGACCTGGAAAAGGCTTATGACACGGCTTGGAGATACCATATTCTGTCCCAACTTCGTTCTTTTGGCCTTCGTGGTAATCTCCCTCTCTTCATTCATAGCTTTCTCTCTCGTTGTACCTTTCGAGTCAGGCTTGGTGCCACTCTCTCTGCCTCTTTTCGGCAGTGTGAAGGTATGCCCCAAGGTAGTGTTCCGAGTACTACTATTTTTCTGGTTGCCCTCAATGGTCTCCTTTCCTCCCTTCCTTCTGGCATCTTCTCCGCTCTTTATATTGACGATCTTACTCTTTGCTGTCAAGGTGATGATTCGCCTCTCCTTTAACGGCGGCTTCAACTTGCGATTGATGCCGTGTCATCTTGGGCCACCAATCATGGCTTCAGGTTCTCTACTACTAAGACTTGTGCCATGACTTTTACTCGGAAGCGGGTCGTTGTTCGTCCCTCTGTCACTTTATGGTCATCCTCTTGAGTACAAAGTTTCCACGAAGCTTTTGGTGTTATTCTTTGACACTCGTTTGTCTTGGTCGCCCCATGTCTCTTACCTCCATGTGGAATGCTCTAAGGACCTTAACCTACTTAAGGTTTTGTCCCATACTTCTTGGGGAGCGGATAGGTGCACGCTCCTCTATTTGCATTTGTTATGGTTCTGGTCAGAGAAACAATCTTCGTCCTCATGGTTTTATTCTCCGCCAGTAACAACAAAAAAACAATCATCAGGTACATGAAATATTGTTAACAAGATCATAAACAAAAGAGCATCTGCTCCAAACATGCTCCCTCCAACATCTGTAGTACTCAATCCCAACAGCATTCCTCTCTCGTGCTGTCTAAGCTTGATTATGGTTGTCCTGTATACTCTTCTGCTTCTCCTTCTACTCTTCGCTGTCTTGATCCTTTGCACCATACTGGGTTGCGCCTCAGCTCTGGTGTTTTTCGTTCCACTCCTACCCTCAGTTTGTACGCTGACACTAGCTTTGTCTCTCCAGGATCGCCGTGATCGCCACAGTCTTCGCTATCTAACGCGATCCTTACAGCATCCTCACTCTCGCCTCTATCGTGCTTTGACTTTTACCCCTCCTGTCGTTCCTGTTCCTCTTCACCACCTTCCTCTTTCTGTCCGTTTGTCTCGCTTACCAGATTCTTTCGGTTCGTCTTATTAATGTTTCTCCTCGTATTGTTCCCTCCTTGCCCCCGTGGAGGGTCCCCCTTCCCACGTTTTGTATTTCTGACCCGCATCACTAAAGCTTTTACCTCCTACAGTTCTGAAACGCCTCTTCCTTGAGCACTTTTCTTCTCACTCCCACTCCGTTCCCATCTTCACCGACGGGTCAAAGTCTGCTGACGGTGTGGGCTTCTCTGTTGTTTTTCCTGACCACACTTATGTGTCGCCTTCCTCCGGAGGCTAGCATCTTCACAGCAGAACTCTATTCTCTATGCTCTTCGTCTCCTGCTTTCCCGGGGGCAGTCCTCCTTCGTGGTAGTAGTTGACTCTCGTAGTGCCCTCATGGCTTTGGGGTCCTTTAATCCAGTCCACCCTTTGGTCATCGAGATTCAACATTGGCTGTTTCTTACCTCCAGTAAATTTAAGTTGGTTGCATTTTGCTGGGTTCCAAGCCAATGTTGGTGTCTCTTTAAATGAGCGTGCAGATACTGCCGCTAAGGACGCTATCCGCACTTGTCCCATCTTCCATAAAGGTGTTCCTTATTCAGACTTTTACCCAGTTTTTCATGCCTCCATCCTTGCCCGTTGGCAGCGTTGTTGGTCTTCTGTTCTTGGTAACAAACTGCGTGCTCTCAAGAGTCGTGTGTCCCAGTGGCCTTCCTCCTGCCACCGTAACGGACGGTGGGAAATGGCTCTGGCTAGATTACGTCTTGGCCATACCCGTTTAACTCACGGTCACTTAATGCAGCGCCACCCTGCTCCTTATTGTCCAAATTGCATTGTCCCTCTTACGGTCACACATATCCTTGTTGAATGTCCTGACTTCCAGGACGAGCGTGTGTCTTGTTTTCCGACTGTCCTCCAGAGTCGTTTGTCCCTCGATAGAATTCTTGGCGACTGTGATACTTTTGATATCGTTCGCCTTATGCGTTTTTGTTCTCGTATTGGCATCCTTGGTGATATTTAGCGCCCTCTGATTATCCCGCACATTTGATGGTGCTACATAGCCTTCTCGGTTTGGTGCCTTCTATTGATAATTACTTACTTAAATTATTTTCTTTGTCATGAGTTATTTGACTTGATTTTTAATGGCCAGGTATTGTCTGTAATCTTTGTTTCATCTTTTGTGGTGAAACCCTGAATGCTTTTTTTTTTGTAATTATATTTCTAACGAATACTTTTGTCATTATTCATTTGTATTAAGCCATTGGTTTTCTGATAAGGTTTTTTAGTTCAATGGTTATCCATTTTGGTTCACTACTATTTACTCTAAACAATCTATAGTGTGCCACATTCCTGCACTTTATTTTGTATTTAATTAAAACATTGCTCTACATCATAACAGTGACCGTCGGTAAACAAGATGTGTCGCAAGAACTGCCAAAATCCCATGTACAAGTCTGCCAAATTTATAATTCGCAAGGAACCCTTAATATATGAATCAGATGTGAGAAAAATCAGGCACCTTAAGTTCCTCTCAAATAACTTTTCCGTGTTTTGTTTAATGTAATTTTCTAAAGATCATTATTCCCTAATTCACTCCCTGTCCAACTACTTGGGCTGGATGGTAGAGCGATGATCTCCATCCCCCCCCCCTCTTTCCATCCCAAATCCTTATCCTGACACCCCCCTTCAAAGTGCTATAAAGTCGTAATGGCTTGGTGCTTTTTTCTGACCGTTCCCTTCCTTTTTAAAATGCTACTTATCAGTGTCTCCCTGTTACACAAGCTTATATTATCTTACTGTTTTGGCACAGTAATATTTTGCTTAATGAAGCAGTCATAAATTAAAAAAATAATGTATGGCAAGTAAAGTATATTTTACTAAAATTAGTCACAATGTTCACTGTTAGACCTAGAAGCTTATATATTCCCATAAAATCTGTTTCTTTACTCTCGAAGTTTGGTGGATTATGTATATCATTAGGCAGATCATTTTCCATTAAATTATTTCCAAACAGTTTGTGGAGCTTAGTTTTGAGCCTCATTTAAACACTGCATTTAATACTTTGATGTGCTGCTACTGCCCATCCTTGACTGAAATGTATTGCGTAAAATAATTGGTATCCTATAATATTATTATTATTATTATTAGTTCCGTGTTTTCTCATACATTGGTGTTTGTTAGTGGCTTGTTTTTTGTGTACTGTCGTAAACGCTGAAACCCAGATTCGTTCTTAATACAATATTTACCCTACTGTATATCAAATGTGAAATTGTTTTCTTGAACCAATAAATTTTTCTCCACCTAGACCCTTGATGCGTACCAATAGTTTTGTACTGGAAATCACACGAGTACATACGGATGATGATTAAAGGCCATCGGGGTTTCTAATTTAATTATATAAAATAGACTGACAATAATTAAAAATATAACATATCCAACTTGGTTAAGAGGGGGGCATTATTTCGAAATATGCCAAAAATATGCAATAAATGAAAACTAGTTCGATTTCAAACAAACTTTTTTGACTAGTTATATATGAAAAGGTTTCATCTGGTCAGTCTCTCGGCATCGTAGCATAAATAGGAAGGGAGAACAAAATTATTTGTGACAACAATTTTCCGAAATGATCAAAAATTAACATCAAACACTAGTGTCAGCTGAGTCATAGACATGATTTCAGTTATCACAAAAGCATATAATTAAAAAAATAATAATTTTATCCAAACAATTTATTAAAAAAAAAAATGTTTATTGGACAATTTGCATGAAACTTGTACACCTGACTGCATGTAAGCCTATCTGTAAGGGGTGCCAATTTTGGAGGAAATTGTTTTGTCAACCTCAGCCACAGATGGGAGCACCTTAGACTTATTTTTTTAATAATTTCTTTTCAAGTAACATAAACGGAACTACTTCTTGCATTTATTAATTCAATTTACATGAAACTTACAACTTAGATTGTAGAGAAACTCTACATACGTGTGAAGCGTTTTTTCTAAGTACATTAATTTATTTTATAATTAATATAAATATAAATATATATAATTATATAATAAAAAATATATATATATATATATATAAATATATATATATATATATATATATATATATATATATATATATATATATATATATATATATATATATATATATATATATATATAATAGTTCATGAGTCAGAGACAAGGATTTGAGAGGCGCCATTCTGTCGGCCTGAAAGTCACACCTCTACAGTGTTAATGACCTCAAGTTGACCTGAGGTCAGCTCATGCGAATTTCACCTTGCTTCTGTTAATCTGATAATTGTAGCCTGATAGCCTTCAAACAAGCCACCAGTTTTAGGTGTAGATTGGTAGTGCCTGAGGCTATATACTTGTTGGCAGAGTTAGCTACTAGGTTTCCCATTATATACTGAGGGAGCTGTAGATTCAAGGGGAAGACAGGAGAACAGCCAGCGGAGCAGAACAGGACAGCCTAGCCAGGGAGGCTGTCAGCCAGATGGAGGCGGGACAGTCTGTCAACTACAGACCCCTCCCCCCCCTCCCCCCTTCTATCCAGCTATAGGCAAACTCTTTGCGAGTTGAGCATGAAAGGTGACTTAGTCGTGTTTACAAGTGTTGTGTGATGATCAGGGTCAGCCAGTTGTAGGGTTCTCGATTTCTTGGATAATAACTCACTTTGTACATTAATAATGAACCTTTAGTTCGATTTGCTTCAATTCAGATATTTATTATGCCAAATAAATACTTGTCACTTGTAATCGGATTTTAATTGTTCCTAGATTTGGGATTTGTTGGATACAATATGCAAACAAAAGAGTAGAGTACTCTCGAGGTTATTGAGTTAAAGAATCTTACAGGATACATGATACAATGGAACATACAAATAATGACCTTTTGATAACATCTTTGAGAATTTTGTGATACAAGACAAGTAATGGAACTTGTCTGTATGTACTGACCCGAATGGATGGTGGCAGCCCTTCTACTTCTACCTCCTCTTATCTCCGTATTCTCTCTCCTCTCCCTCCGCCCCTCTCCAAACTCCCTTTCAACTGACGACCCTCCTCGCTCCTCCCACCTCTCTACCTCCTCACCCCAAACCCTCACTAATTCCTTCATTATCCATTTCTTCCCTTTCGGTTCTCTTATACGTTTGTGGCAGTGAAATGTGTTCTAGAGTTCTCTAGAGTTTCGGATAGCTGATCAAGTTATGGCGCCTAGTAGTCATAGCACCTAGGTAATCGAATACCTAGGTTATAAGGTGTTGAATAAGAGCTGTTTCCCCCGGCCTCGTTAGTCAACTGGGAGGCGGAATAATGGACTAAAGAGAGCCACCCCCCCCCCCCTTTGTAACATCTTGGGTGTAATATTGGCTTGGCCGGGCTAAGGCTGTCTTATTCTTTGACTTTACCTCGTTGTGACCACAATCTGACTACTCACGTGTACTACCACTCCTTTCAACCAACATTTGTTAAGTATTGTTGTGCCTGATTCACTAGCTAATACTTACTCCTAACTAGTGGATTGCAACACTACTCCAACTTAATTCACGTTGAAGCGGTTACAAGAGCAGCCGCAGCTTCCACTGGCCATATCCCAATCACTGTTACTGTGGTACCTACAACGTTCCTACACACTTAACTCAGTCTGCAAAAACTGCCACACGCCTACCATGAAAATTGAATCTTGTGACTCGCATACATGGTCTTGTTAATACAAGCTTCTGTTATTCCTTTACTGTTATTCCTTTAATGGCTCTCTTGAAGGGGGTGTGGGGAAATCTCCCAACAGGAATTTTTGTTTTTTTTATTAAAGTATTGAATTTATTAGTTTTATTGGAATTTATTTTTAATTCAAAGCGGACTGTATATTTAGAAATTATCCTGCTAGGAGTTTTCCTCTTTCGCAAATTCGGGGGTTTAATACACATTGCCTATCAATCAAAATTAATCAACTAATGGAAATTTGCTACAATTGTTAGCCTACTAAATATTACTGGATTAGAGAGAGTACAGCTTAGCTGTAATGTAGAATATAGCCTGGTAATAGGCAAGAGACTCAGTCACGTGGGCTGAAACTCATGGTCAAGGCCTTAATGGCGACTGAGAATGCCTCATGATACACAAAGATAATGTAGTCACTTAACTTCTCCTTGTCTCCCCCTGCCGAATAATGACAAAGTAGTAACCAGCAACAAATATATTTGACAAAACAATGACAGAATATTTAATTGACCAAACCACACACTAGAAGATGAATGGCAACGACGTTTCGGCCTGTTCTGGATCATTATATAGTAGATTGTGATGTGCCGATTAATTCATGAAGATTAAGCCACTCAAGAGGTGGCACAGGCATGAATAGCCAATAAGATGAGACGAGGGAGGAACGGGCATAATTATTTGCCTGTGCTTACATGGGGGTAATGTAAAGAACCTGAAATAATTCTTACCTGTTCTGGGTGGGTAGCCCTGCTCTATAACCAGTCAGTCTATTAGTTTAAGTGATCACTATACTTATCTAACAAGCAGAAATAGTACTCTTCCTTTAATTTCAAAGTTCGTAGTAGATAACAGGAGTTGTTGGTGCTCGACCACACTATGATTTTGCAGGAAGATCAGATCGTTCACTCTAGCATGTTTGTGGGCTAAGCTGGTCTCTAGCTCTCGGTGGCGTCTCTTCCCTCCCGTACTCGGGACACATTCCCCAGCAGTTTTAAATCCGTCATTTCACGTGGTAGGTTCTTGATGACCTCCATGGCAGTGACCATTTCTCCATCCTTGTTACCTTTTTTTCTTTTTGCCCTCCCCTCTCCTTCCCTAGGTGGCAGTTTGCGAAAGCAGACTGGAACCTCTTTACCCTCAGTGCTGCTCTCTCTGACCTCTCCGTTCTACCTCCCCCTCGCTCTCTCCTCCTTTTTCATGACACTGTCTTCGACGCTGCTCTCCACTCTATTGCTCGCTCTTCCTCTTGGGGTCCACGGAAGTGCGTTCCCTGGTGGAATGCAGACTGTGCTCGACCTGTCCGCTGTAAGCGTGCAGCCGGGAAGAGACTGCCGTCGGCAGACAGCCGATTCTTTTCTTTCGGAAGGCGAGTGCATTGGCCCATAGGGCCATTCGTATGGCTAAACGTGATTGTTGGCCATCTTATGTCTCCACCATTACGTCCGAAACTCCTCTGCTACAGATCTGGAAGCGTATCTGCAAGATAGCGGGTAAGTTCGTTCCCGATGTTTCACCGGTCCTTCACCTCCGTGGTACTCTCGTGGCGGACCCGTTGCAGGTCGCTACTGAACTGGTTTCCCACTTTTCTTCTGCTAGCTCTGATCTTCCTCTTCCCCAATCTTTCCTTCTTCGTAAACCTCTCCTTCTTCGTAAACCTCTCCTTGAGTCCTGTCCTTTAGATTTCCGCACTCGTCTTCGACTTCCCTATAACGATCCCTTCTCTCTCTGAACTTCGTTCTGCCCTGGCCCTCTGCGGTTCTACGGCAGCGGGCTCCAATGGTATTCATTGAGATGCTTCGCCATCTCCCTCCGTGCACGTCTCAGTATTTACTGAGTCTGTATAATCGGATCTGGGAGTCGTCGTCAGTCCCTGAGGACTGTCTCGATGCCGTTGTCGTCCCTGTTCGCAAACCAGGGTCTCTAGGAACATCCCCTAAGGACTTTCGCCCTATTGCCCTCACAAGTTGTCTGCAAACTCTTCGAATGTATGGTTAACGTTCGTCTGATGTGGTTCCTGGAACACCATCACCTTCTCTCCCCTTCTCAATTTGGTTTCCGCAAGTGCCACAGCACGACAGATGTCCTGGTGAACTTGGAGCTGTATATTCGTACTGCTTTTGCTGCGAAGACCTCCGCTGTTGCCGTCCTTTTTTACCTGGAAAAGGCTTACACCTCTTGGCGATATCATATTCTGTCCCAGCTTCATTCTTTTGGCCTTCGTGGTCATCTCCCTCTCTTTCTCTGCAGCTTCCTCTCATCGATGCTTTCGGGTGCGGCACATCTGAATGCAGCATTTTATGACTAAAAATATTTGCACAGAAGTCTATGGCAATGAAACTAGGTGACTGCACTCCAGAATGTACTCTATTAAGACCAAAGAACATAAAAACAGCACCTTTCAAATGAAGTAGGCTAAAAGACTCAAAAGCCCACAGGTGTGGATGGAATTAAATCCAAAGTCTTAATGGAACTGGCAGAAGAACTATGCCTACCGCTGAAAGTACTTGACACAAAATCTCTGGACCATAGGGTAGTCCTCTCCTAGATTTGAAATATGGAAATGTCCCTCCTATTTTCAAGAAAGGCAGAAAGAAATCGATATAAAACTACCAGCCGATCAGCTTGACATCACACCTGCAAACGCATGGAGAGAGTCCTCTCTCTTCATGGGAGGTAGGAAATAAAATGTTGGGAAATATTGGAGGGGGGGAGGGAGGGAATAAAATATTGGGAAATATTGCAGGGAGGGAATAAATCTCCATTGCAATCTTATACAATTAACACGTGGATTGTTAAACAGATTGTGCCTTATAAACTTGATCACACTTTTGGGAATGGTAACCAGAGACTCAGACCTTTCAGTGACCTTCCGATAAGGAAAAAAAGTAATGGTTCAAATGTATAAATCTCGAGTGCGTCCCCCATTTGTATTACTGTATACAGGCATGGAGACCTCATTTTCAGAAGGACATAGCTGCTCTGGAGGTGGTGCATCATTGGGCAACAAGTCATCCCTAACCTGTCCTCTTAATATTTCGTCACTTTTCCTTCGTTTGCGGTATAGCCAAAAGTGGACGTAATTTGAAATGAGGCTCACGATAGTGATATACTGTCCCGTTTCCTGTTTTGAGTCGTCTGGCTTAATCAGATTGATAGGAAACTTTCAATTAACGGTTTTCATGACGTTTTGAAACCTTAGATCTTCCTGCCCTCGTAACCTACCAGAGGACCCATAACTTGCTGTTTTGGAAAACAAAAATCCAAAATTTATTTTCAATTATTTTTCATTTTCAAATTACGTCCATTTTCGGCGATACGGGCAAACGGCCAAATTCAGATGTAATTTGTAAGAGGACAGGTTGCGCCAGTCATCTCTTATCAGGAACGTTTGAAGGCCACAGGGCTAACACTGCAAACCAGGCATTACAGGGCGGATCTCCTTGAAACTATAACACTACTGAACATGTTAAAGGATGTAGATTCCGGATATTTTCTTCAGACGGTCAGATGTATCACAAACAAGGCGCAACGGTTTCAAGCTCAACCAGCCACAATGTAAGACTGAAAACAGGAGATGCTTTTTCACCTATAGTTCTCATTAACCCATTGAAACGCCTACCCACCAAAGCCATAACTGCCAAAATTGTTTTAAAATATACGTGAAAAAGATTATAAAGGCAAATAGTGGGGACCTTCGACATGCCGCCGGCTTCCTGTCTTCGAGACCACTAAGGTTAGTGGTCCTCTCGTAAATCAGGCACCTTGTTAATTCAAGACATTAACCTACAGTGGCGTACTCGATGCCAATATCTTAGCGTATGGATAGATTCTAAGATGACCTTCACACAGGAAATTCAATATCCGAGAGGCAAAATTGCAACTGAATATGATAGCAATCACAGGGCCCGTCTAGGAACAGGACAGTGCTAATGTTTTACTTGCCTTACTCCCTCCTTCTCCTGGACATTGGGCATTTGTTGTGGTTATTCCAAACGAAGCAATGCAAGACATAACAGGGGCTCCCAGATGGACCGAAATGTTACGGCTAAAACTTAATATTGATTAAGTCTTAGGCTTAATATAATACTTACGTAATATAATAAATATCAACTGGGTGCCATGTCATGTAAGAATACTGGGGGAATGCCTTTGTAGATGAAGCTGCAAAACTTGTAACAAAGAGAAAACATGTGAACATTTACATACCAGAATATAGCATAGAGTAAGCAAATAATTAAGAGATAGACGAATGAAGATGTAGTGACCACAACACCGCAGCTGCAACCTCAGGATCTGTGGGAGGTTACAAGAATTTGACCAACTATGAACCACTTATTTTGAAGAATGGAATCAATAGGAAGAGTATTACACCAGGCTTCAATTACTTAAATGTAAGAATATGGTTGAGACAGAGGTCTTGAGCAGCACAAGCAGGCCAGAGGTGGAAAGATATTCAAATTCACCCTACGAACGTGCTAGGTGACCAAAGGAATTTTTTAGTTTGTGAGAAAAGTGCGAGTTTAAAGATTTTTACAAATTAAGCTTTAAAGAATTTGCAAGGCCAGGTATTAGCCTATTCCCCAAATTTGGAGCTTGTGACAGTTAAAGGCGAGTAGGTCTCCACCTAGAGCGGTGACACTGCCATACCCAGGATGTAGCAAGATACATGATTGACCACAGCCCTGCATCTTCCTTGCAATCTAAAGTTGACCCGAGATGATCACGTGTGGGAATTTCCCAGCAGGTCTTTATTTATATTAAGAATAGTTATAACTGAGTGGACTGTATGATTGATTTAAAGACCTACTAGGCGTTACCACTTACACAACCTTGGGAGGTTGATTTAATATTGCTAAATCCACCTTATATGATGTAATCATGAAGTTAGTAANGGATGGAAGTACACTTTAATAGCCCACCTTTTTTTGCGCTTCCTCACTAGAAATTGTAGTAAATTTAATTACCTAAAACAACACATTAATCTTGCTGCGTTACGGGCAAGTGCTTTGGGTGTCAGAAATTTCCGACATCATGGCGAGCCAAACAAGCTACAAGACAGCTCATAGGCCCTAACTGTCACTGTTACCTCAGACCTGTACAAGGATGTATGATTGAGTGCTTAAAGATTTTGCAGGATTCCCTTTTGTGCTGTAGTTAACCTTCATAGAGGAAATAATAGACCTCTGAATTACTATAGTAGCCGATGACCTTCTGAAGAGAGAGAAATGATGAGGCTGAACAGGTAAGACTGATGGAGGCCCTAGAGAGGGGTCGTCTCACAGCCTTATGAAGTGACTAAGGACATCAGCCATAAGTCTAGGAGTAAATGTGGGTAGTGAAGTGTTACCCTCCATGTCTTCTAGGCAGTCCTGACGAAGTGAGGGAGTCTGTAAGTTGGTGACCAGTGACATTTGTGCAGGAAGTGCCAGTGTGAAAATGGCTAGTAAAATTGTTCACAAACTGAAAAAATGCATTGACACGAAATATTACTCACTGATGCGGGAGGGCAGTGATAAGAGCTCTGTCGAAGCTGAGAAACTATTGGTCAGCAGACAGTGTTAAGTATTGGCCAACAAGTAGTGACAGTGGTTGTGTGGCTCTCGGCGCATGTGTAGGTTATTAGTGTGGGAAGTCAGTTTCCTACAGCTACACGGGGGTGTACTGTCGGAAACTGAAGAGGGGGGGGGGGTGGCGAGCACTAGTAGAGCAACGAGCCTTTGCAACAGCATTCCTCTAAAAGGGAAAAAAAGAAACAAGGAAAAAAACTCTGAAAGGTTCGGGAAAGTACCTGGGAACGTGACCTGTGACACTTACGAGGAAGCCCAGCAGTGGACGGCTCAGCTGTGAGGAAGCTTGAATGTGAAGCTAATGAGTACCCACTGAGACTACCAATTTTTATTATTATTATTATATTATATTTACATGCAATGCATGCTAAGAAATATAATAAAACAAGGTCATGAGAACGAAACATAACACCAGCCTGAAGGGGCGCACAATAATTACAACACATGGCATAACAAACACAGGTCCCATTCACACACCAAACACACAGCAATCACAGACTACTCAAAATGCTCATACTTATCCGGCCACTCTGCCGCCGGGAATCGAACACAATACGCCTCCCAAAGCAACATGTTATATGGAACAGGGTTACTATGAACCGTACGAAGATCAGGTATCAACTCCAGCACACCCACAACAAAACACCGAGCCCGCGGAACCCAGATGGACGAAGGGTCCATGGAACAGGACCATTGTTGACCGGTCAACAATGTCAAAAAGCAAGGGGTTCTCAGCATCACACGCCACGCCGGAGGCCAAGATGAGAGGGAGGAGCTTCTTCCCACGGGGGCCGGGCAATGAGCAGTGCACTGGGAGCCTCCTCGGCTGCCTCACAGGGCCCCGTGTCAACCACCGGACGTTGCACCTGCAGGGACCCCCCACGCCGGCCATCCTTCTTCAGCACCAGCACGAGGCCTTGGGCCACACCAGCACCCTCACCACCACGTCCGTAGGAGCGACCCCTCCACTGCGGAGAACCTTCTGCAGAAGTAATATCAGGAGGTAAATAATTTGCACAAACATTATCAGCAGGCACATGGACATCAGCAACCACCATCGACGTAGAGCGCGAAGCACCCGGAACCAACACATCATCGCCCGAAGATCCTCCAGTGTTGAAATCCTCCACATCAGCCCAAGCAGTAGAAGAACGCCGGGAACGCTTCGGCTCCAGCCGCACATCCTCAGAGCCGGAGGCGGACCCAGAACCATGGGCCTCACAAGCAGTGCGAACCGACGCCCGTCGCAGAACGGCAGAAGCCTCAACCACAGGGGAACCGGGCCGCACACATCAAGATGCTCCACAGACCCCCCCCCCCCCCCAGCACCCAGCACAGCCGTGACACCTGGCGAGGGCCAGTCGCAGCAGCAGCAGGAGATGAGGAAGATGTAGACGTCGGCAACTTGCAGAGACCATCTGGAAGACTCACGGGAGCAGCTGGGACAGCAACAGGAGCAGGAAGATCAGCCAACGGCACCGTAACATCCAGAGGAGGGGCCGGATCATCCGGAGGACCGCTGGGCGACGCAGGGGGAGCCGCATCAGCCAACGGGACGTCCACACCCTCGCCCACGGAATCCACCCCAACAGAAGCGGTGGGAAAGCCTCCTCCTGGAACAGGTTCACAGGAGCGACTGCAGCCCGGAGCACCCGGCAGCCTGATGGCCCCAACAGGCCACACTAAAAACAGGTATGGGGTTGACGGGCATAGTATACCTGGACGTAGTACCCCAGAAGCCGGACTGAAGAAGGAATGTCAGACCTCAGTGCATCCCAAGGGTACGAATGTTCGTACGCATACCCTTATACCTCCCCAAGGACAGCGTGTTCACCTGCACACTGACGACAGCGCCAAACTGCTGGAAGTATCGCCGGAGTAGGTCCTAGGGGAAACTGAAGGGTGCCCCATGCACACTCACATGTATCTGGGCACCACTACGGTCCGTAATTGTCACAGAGCCGGCACCATCCGGCAGCGACAAGGAACGTCCCTCATAATGGCGGAGGAAAACACGGTACACCACCTCTCCCACTAATTTGACAATAACCCGGTGAGCAGTTACCCTCTCAATCCCGTAGACGTCATCCACCGGGACATGGAGCATGTCACACATGACAAGCTCAACAACTGGGTAACCAACACGGCCTGTAAACTCAAGGTCCACGGAGTTCACTCACAACAGGGGAAGAAGGCCTCCCATCGCAAGTGTGCTACGTCAACACCAGCCAAACGGCAACTGCAGGGAGGGTAGGGACGCCCACACTCCAGCTGCTCGGCAAACAACCACCAACTAATGAAGGGCTCACCAACATGCCTATACCCCATGGCAGCTCGGGCACAACTCCCTAGACTACCGAAAATGATGGTTTGAAGGGTGCACCCAAAACAGGAGGATAGCTGGTGAGGGAGTGACGTCATAGGAGACAGCAGCTGAAGCAGTGCAGAGTGCAGCCTATTTGCCTCATATGATAAGTTGGCTGTTAATTAATAATAATATGCACTTTTCTTGGTCGATGACGTTCGCTCAATGATTTACAAAACTTACATTTTCAGAGCCATGAGGTTAGTCCCCATCATGGAAATAAAATGTTAAAAATCCATTTATTGTCCGATTATTATGGGACTTGTTTTAAAATGCGTCCCAACGTTTCCGAAACGTGTGCAGTTTCCTATTTTTTCTGCCTTTATAAAGACTTAAAATTTACTGTGGTGGATAGTGATAAAAAAGAGCAAATCCATCTCGAAAAAAATGACAAAAAATAAGCCTTATGGAAAAGCTAGCGAGTATTCGCAAGTAGTATTAACTCGGGAAACTCGCCAACAAAGTTTGACTGTAAATAATGAATTTTCAGGTTGTGTACAACCTTGACTGCAGAAAGTGAGATAGCTTTCCTTGCATTTACCTTGTGATGATTTTGGGGCTGAACGTCTGTGGACCAGGCCTCTTCGTTGCAGGACTGGTCAGTCAGGGTGTTGGACGCAGCTGCTCGCAGCATATGTCAATTGCAGCCTGGTTGATCAGGTATCCTTTGGAGGTGCTTATCAAGCTCTCGTGAACACTGCGAGGGGTCGGCTAGTTATGTCCTTTGTGTAGTGAAAGCATGTTGAACAGTCTCTGATGTTGATAGTTCTTTGAGTACCTATTGCATCTCTGCTTCTCAACGGGGGTATTCTGCACATAATGCCGGGCTTTCTGGTCTCTTGTGGTTTTATTTGTGTGTACTGGTTTGGGACCAGCCCCTCTAATATTTTCAAAGTGTAAATAATGTGATGTTGATAGTTAAGTGGCAGAAACAGCAGGTGAGGATGTGATACAAAATGAATAGTGATGTTGATTTGGCTATTGTTACAGCTCCAAGTGCAGGCGATTCATTTACCACTAGAACCCCACATACCAGTTCTAGCGAAGCCTGATCTACTGACAACACTGCACAATTTGTTCAGAGTTTTACTGGAACACCAGGCTTGACTGTCCCAACACTAACCACTCCTCTGGGATTTGTTATTTATTATGAGAGATTTACAGAAGCATTTGGCATATGAAAGAAATTTAATTTGCATCACAAAGCATGTTCAATGCTTCTAACCTAGTAAAGAATGAGTGCGAAGTGAATGTAAAAGAGCTTGCCAGATATTTGGAACTGATAAAGTTGATGGGAATTGTGAAGGTGCCAATGATGTCAATGTTCTGGCAAACTGGTAAAATGTGGCATGTATCTTTGTTTTTGTATGACTTCAAAGCATTATGTAACGATTGCAAAGTAATTTCATACTCATAACAATGCCATTCCCGAAGACAGTACACACACTCCTTAAAGTTAGAACATTAATGGTATATCTAACAAACAAAATCAAAACTTGCTACATTATTCAAACGTCTGTCTGAATGAAGGCACAATGACATGGTGGAATTGTCAGTCTTCCAAAGATTTTAATCCAAATAAACCTAATAATTATGGAGTAGAGCTGTACATGCTAGCTGAATCAGACTGGTTACATCTTTGATTTTTAAATATATGCAGGAATTGAGAAGACAACAATTCAAAGGGTTATGAGTTTGATTGCACCAATGAAGAGCAAAGGTTACCATTTACATATGGATAACTGCTATAACTCGCTTCAACTTAGGGAACAGCTGCTTAAACAGGGTGTATACACCTGAGGTACTCTCAGATTACAGCATAGTGTACCCAAAGATCTTCAGCTAGAAGCAAAGAGGAAACAGAGTATTAGAGAATCCATAGGAGCCGTGATGAGGGTACGAACCTATGCCGTGGGTGTTCCCCCACACACGCCCTAGTCAACGACATGGTATATGGGTTGCAACCTGGAGTTCTACTGAACATACAAGGATTTCCTGAGGCTTCTACTGAAGCTAGGCCAGGAGTTCCACACATTCCCCCCCCCCCCATGCACTCTGGCTCTGTCATCCAGGAATGTTCTCCCTCTCTGACTCTCCTTCTTTAATACACAGAGTAATCACACTAACGTGACTGCATCAGTGAGAAAATCCGTATGAGCTGTGATGAGGGTTCGAACCATGGCATGTGCATGGGAACACCCACTGCATATGTTCGAACCCTCATCACGGCTCGTACGGATTTTCTCACTGATGCAGTCACGTTAGTGTGATTACTGTGTATAGCATATCATGTTAAAGGGTCCTTAACACTGGTACGTTAATGAAGACTGTCAAAGCCAAGGAAAGCAAAAGATCTTGTGGGTTTTTCTCATTTTATAAACGATGAATTAGTTGCTAGATTTAAAAAGGGACCGTGGTTGGGAGGCATTGAGATTATTTGGTTCAATATCTGCGAGTTTATAAGTTGTCTTGGGGCTCTGCAAAATTATTGGCCTAAGGGATTATCCAGGTATGTCGGTCTTCACATTAACATTTGGAAAAAAAAGTAACGCGATTCAAAATAAACTGTTATTTTCTAATTTTAATCCTTCAATCACTGTGTTCACTGCATCTGTGAGGAGGTTATAAAGGATGGTGGCGATAAAGGTATCGCCGCCATCATCGAGATCCTGACCAACAAAATGCTGCCATCCTAGTCCATTTCCGTGTGCAAGACCGAAATAGGCGCCTGCTTGGAAAGAAGGATTATCGTACCCCATTTCAACATTTGTAACGGATTTAACAAAACAGAATACTACTCTTCATCCAACTAATGTAACAAAGCTACACACCGAACATTGTGTTTCTGAACAAAAGCCACATCAACCTCATGCCTATGAAGCACCGAGATCAGCCGCCATGGAACGCTGCCCGTTGTCATTAATGGAGGCACAAATTAAATGAGGAGTCATCTGAAGTATATATTTACACACCACCTATCTGTCAAGGCCCGGCCGGTCAAGACGAGCCGAAACTCCACGCAAAGAATCAACAACAGCCTCTGAAAATCTTTCGGGCACCTTGGACAGAGGCACGCCTGGAGGTGGGGCTCCAGGCGTCACAGACCCCGCTTCAAACAAATCATGACCATCATGACTGTTGGCTACAGTCTCAGCACCCCCCCCCCCCCACTCCGGCGTACCCACAAAGGGATGCCAGTGGTTGTGATGAGGAGGGAACCTCATCACAACCACTGACTTCAAACAAGCCACATTAGACTCCAGCACACCCTATTCACTGTCCTTGGTCTCCACCATTTCGAGAGAATCCTCACGTTCCAGTGAACAAACTCTTCCATTCCTCGTGCGACGTTTCTGCCCGGGCACGAGAGTAGCCGGAAGAGACGAGTCCTGGAGATGTTGAAGGGGGTGTGGGGAAATCTCTCAACAGGAATTTTTGTTTATTTATTAAATTATTGAATATTATTTTTATTGGAATTTATTATTAATTCAAAGCGGACTGTATATTTAGAAATTATCCTGCTAGGAGATTTCCTCTTTCACAAATTCGAGGGTTTAATACACATTGCCTATCAAAATTAATCAACTAATGGAAATTTGCTACAATTGTTAGCCTACTAAATATTACTGGATTAGAGAGAATACAGCTTAGCTGTAATGTAGAATATAGCCTGGTAATAGGCAAGAGACTCCGTCACGTGGGCTGAAACTCATGGTCAAGGCCTTAATGGCGACTGAGAATGCCTCATGATACACAAAGATAATGTAGTCATTTAACTTCTACTTGTCTCTCCCCTGCCGAATAATGACAAAGTAATAACCAGCAACAAATATATTTGACATAACAATGAAAGAAGAATGTTGTTTAGTTGACCAAACCACACACTAGAAGATGAATGGGCAACGACGTTTCGGCCCGTTCTGGATCATTATATAGTCGATTGTGATGAGACGATTAATTGATGAAGATTAGGCCACTCAAGAGGTGGAATGGGCATGAATAGCCAACAAGATGAGACGAGGGAGGGACGGGCATATAGATAATTATATGCCTGTGCTTACATGGGGTAATGTACAGAACAAGTTGACCTGAAATAATTCTTACCTGTTCTGGGTGGGTAGCCCTGCTCTATAACCAGTCAGTTTATTAGTTTAAGTGATCACTATACTTATCTAACAAGCAGAAATAGTACTCTTCCTTTAATTAGCAAAGATCGTAGTAGATAACAGGAGTTGTTGGTGCTCGACCACGCTATGATTTTGCAGGATCGTTCACTCTAGCGTGTTTGTGAGCTAAGCTGGTCTCTCGCTCTCGGTGGCGTCTCTTCCCTCCCGTACTTGGGACGCATTCCCCAGCAGTTTTAAATCCGTCATTTCACGTGGTAGGTCCATGATGACTTCCATGGCAGTGACCATTTCCCCATCCTTTGTTACCTTCTCTTTTCGCCCTCCCCTCTCCTACCCTAGGCGGCATTTTGTGAAAGCGGACTGCAACCTCTTTACCCTCAGTGCTGCTCTCTCTGACCTCTCTTCTACCTCCCCCTCGCGCTCTCCTCCTCTTTCATGACACTGTCTTCGACGCTGCCCTCCGCTCTATTCCTTGCTCTTCCTCTCGGGGTCCACGGAAGTGCGTTCCCTGGTGGAATGCAGACTGTGCTCGGGCTGTCTGCTGTAAGCATGCAGCCTGGAAGAGACACCGCCGTCGCAGACGGCAGATTCTTTACTTTTCTTTTGGAAGGCGAGTGCGGTGGCCCATAGGGCCATCCGTATGGCTAAACATGACTGTTGGGCATCTTGTGTCTCCACCATTACGTCCGAAACTCCTCTGCCAGAGATCTGGAAGTGTATCCACAAGATAGCGGATAAGTTCGTTCCCGATGTTTCACTGGTCCTTCACCTCCGTGGTAATCTTGTGGCGGACCCGTTGCAGGTTGCTACCGAACTGGGTTCTAACTTTTCTTCTGTTAGCTCTGGTCTTCATCTTCCCAATCTTTCCTTCTTCGTAAACCTGTCCTCGAGTCCCGTCCTTTAAATTTCTGCACTCGTCTTCGACTTACCTATAACGATCCCTTCTCTCTCTCTGAACTTCGTTCTGCCCAGGCCCTCTGCGGTTCTACGGCAGCAGGCTCCGATGGTATTCATTGAGATGCTTCGCCATCTACCTCCGTGCACGTCTCAGTATTTACCGAAACTGTATAATTGGATCTGGGAGTCGTCGTCAGTCCCTGAGGACTGACTCGATGCCGTTGTCCTCCCTGTTCGCAAACCAGGGTCTCTGGGAACTTCCCCTAAGGACTTTCGCCCTATTGCCCTCACAAGTTGTCTGCAAACTCTTTGAACGCATGGTTAACGTTCGTCTGATATGATTCCTGGAACACCATCACCTCCTCTCCCCTTCTCCCACCATAACCGGCGATGGGAAACGGCTCTGGCGAGGTTGCATATTGGCCATACTGTCTTAACCCTTGGTTCCTTGATGGAGAGCTGCCCTGCTCCTTATTGCCCTAATTGCATTGTCCCTCTTACAGTCGTGCATATTCTTCTTCAATGTCCTGGCTTCCAGGATGAGCATGTGTTGCTTTCCGATCGCACCTCGCGGTCACCTGTCCCTCAATAGAATTCTTGGTGACTCGGATACTTTTGATATCGTTCGCCTTGTGCGTTTTTCTCATATTGACATCCTTGGTGATATTTAGCGCCATCTGATTATTCCGCACATTTGATGGTTATCTCTTGAGGTTATCTTGAGATGATTTCGGGGCTTTTTAGTGTCCCCGCGGCCAGGTCCTCGACCAGGCCTCCACCCCCAGGAAGCAGCCTGTGACAGCTGACTAACACCCAGGTACCTATTTTACTGCTAGGTAACAGGGGCATAGGGTGAAAGAAACTCTGCCCCTTGTTTCTCGCGATGGTGCTACATAGCCTTCCCGGTTTGGTGCCTTCTTTTGGTAATTACTTACTTTAAATCCGTCATTACCGACATAGGGAATTAGACTTTGAATTCGTTTGTAATTTTGTTAAATCCAGTCTTGGAGAATACTTTATCCTATTTGTTTCCAAGAATGGTGTGTTAATGATACGTGTTATGGATAAATATTCTTCAGGTGATGTGACAAATATCCCATTTTCTCTGAGAAGCCATGAAACTCATTTTCTTTTAATGATTCTCTTAGAGAAATTAGTGGTTAGTTGGGTTAGTATTTTCCTAACATAAGTGCATTTGCTTGGTACAATGTGTGTATTAGTATTTAGTGTCGAAAATTCCAACATAATTCCGAGGAGGAGGGAAGTAACATGGGTCGGAGTTCACTGTTTAGGAATGGAGAACCCTTCATTGCTCTCCTTCAGAATTATAGTATTGTTCAAGTATTAATTTGCACTGTGGTGCCTGAGTCCTTTCAGGACAGCGGGGTGGGAAGCCTCTGGATGACATCCTTTCCTGCTAGTTATGAGGAAATTATTTTTTCTAAAGTTTTAAGACTTGTTGTACCTCTTCACTTCTTTCACTGTTCGCAAGATACCCTGGCTGTCTGAATAGACAGACTATACCGCCTAGAGGCCATTCTGAACGTGGACAGTCACTGTCAATCAGAACATCACCACCAGAGTTGATGTTTTTTTTATTGTAGGTGTTGTTTACTGCTACTCCCAGTCAATATTCTCCCGTAGTGGTCATTATTCTCCTGCAGTGGTTACTCTCCCGAAGAGCAGTTAGGTATTATGGAGTCCAAACGTCATTCCACCGACTTATTACTCATGAAAGATGTTTGTAGCTCTTAACCAACTCAATTTGACTTAAAAAGGATCTTCTGGTCCCTTGTATGTGAGGTATGCTAGAGATTTACGAAATCTATGAATACATCACAGACGAAGACAGATTTACGAAGTGAATACATAAGATTAGATGGACTTAATGGCTTATGTGCAAAAGATCGTCAGAGGTTGGTCAGTGGTTTGTTATTGACCCGAGCTTCAATTTCGGTGACCGGTGTGAAGCTCCTGTAGATCAATCTTTTGTTATGGAGGGTTTTTCTTGGACAGCGTTTGACTGTTCCCACCATCCGCTTGTAGAAGCCTTAATGCCATGATCTTCTAGGGGACATGAACTTCCAGTAGCACTACTGTTGAAACACATGATAGGCTTCAAGTCCTGTATCTAAAACACAAGAATAATTCAGACTGTATTAAATTTATAATATAAAGAACTTTTCCGTGCAAACAGCGAGGCGGACTTTGTACACTGCTATCCAAGAGAGACCTGGGTCAAACTGTCAGTAAATCAAATTAAGGGACGTCCTCTAAGTAATTCGGCTACATTGGTAGTATTATGACGAACAGACGGTCTTCTGATACTGGTTTCAAGCCACATGGCCAGGTATGGCTAGCCACCTTGCCAGAGCGATGTCAGGTAGTCAGTAAGTGCACCGGGTTAGGGAGTTAGTCAGGTGGTGGGGGGTGAGTGAGTGATTGCTTGCCTTGGCTGCAGTGCCACCAAGTTTTGTGGAAAATGTGCAGAAATATATGGAGTTAGACGGCCGTTTGGGTGCCGTAAGGTTTCTACCAACAGGGATCGCACATCTAAGCTGATATTGTTGTTACACTCGTGTGGGCCAATAGGCCTCTGCAGTTACCTTCATTCTTAAACACACGATGACTAATATATACAAACTCGCTTATTCATCGATTGATTGACAGCGTCACGTTGATTATTTTTATATCAACTATGTATTTTAATGGACTTAAACCAGCTTCTCAACATAGAGCATATAACCCACATGAGGGGCAAAAATGGAAACTGGGTTGTGTGATATTAGTGAGTGCCATTTTCTTTGATCTATATAATATGAGAGAGGAGGGTGGGGGGGGGGGTAATTTTGACATTATTATAAAAGGTTGAGAACCATTGGTTAAAGCTTTAAATGTCATGGCTTAGTGACGAGCACAAGTCAAATTATTATTATCGGACAGTTACCTGTGGAGCTGGAAGTTTGTATTTTTGCTAATTGATCGTGTTGATTTTGCTAAGCCAGCTAACTCTAAAACTCAACCCCCCCCCCCCCCCACGAATAAAAAAATCCCTGGGGGAATTACCCCTGAACTAGTCAGTACATAACACTCAATAATTTACATTCGAGCCATATATGTAATAAACTACATATATAGATATGAAGTAACTGTATCATGTATATATTAAAGTATGTATTAATATCATGGATCAAAATCATTTCAAGGTGATGTAGATAGGCTTCAGAAATTATAAAAAACACCGGCAGATAGTTTAATACTGACAAAAGTAAGGTTGTGAGGCAGGGTAATGATGATAGTCACAGGATATCAGGAGGAAGGTGATGAGATTGCGAAAGGAATCTTGGTCATAATTAGTAAGAACTGGAAGCAAAAAAATCTATGCATAACTGTTCGAAATAAGGCAAATAGGACCCTGGTAATATTTATAGAAGCGTTAGCAATAAAACACCTTGTGTTTTTCTGCAGAAGTAACTAGCTAGGGAGGTCGATCGGCCGAGCGGACAGCATGCTGGACTTGTGATCCTGTGGTCCTGGGTTTGATCCCAGGCCCCGGCGAGAAACAATGGGCTGAGTTTCTTTCACCCTATGCCCCTGTTACCTAGCAGTAAAATAGGTACCTGGGTGTTGGTCAGCTGTCACGGGCTGCTTCCTGGGGGTGGAGGACTGGTCGAGGACCGGGCCGCGGGGACACTAAAAAAGCCCCGAAATCATCTCAAGATAACCTCGAGAAGATAGCTCGTTAGGCCTTATTTAGATAATGATCTGTTTGGGTAGCTATACTATAGAATGCGTCATGCATAGAATGACAACGTTAACACCACGAATTAGGAACGTTCCTTGTGGAAAAAGATTGTTAAAGCTTAATTTATATTATCTAGTAAGGAGAAGAGTTAGGGGTGGCCCTGATTGAAGTGTGCAAGTTAAACTACGTTTGAGACAAAGTACATCTCACGGGGATAGAGTAGTTTAGGCTATTTCTACCCCCCCCCCCCCTCCTCCTTACGTGTACAAGCGGAAGAACGGATATAACAAGGTTAAGGTATATAAAACAAAAACTCAATAGAATACGAAACAATGGATGAAAATTAGACAAGTTTAGATTTAGGAAAGACCTGGATAAATACTGGTTTGGTAACAGGGTTATTGATTTTTGGAACAAATTACCAGGGTAACATAAAAGATGTAGGGTCCCTTGATTGTTTCAAGCGTAGGTTAGACGTATAAGAATGTCTGTGAATAAAATAGAAGCTGCCATGTGAGGGCCAATATCCTTGATTTTTATGTTCTTAAAACAGACGTGGATTATTTTACCGATCGTTTCAACCGTTAACATGAGCTGCCCTTAATGTCCAAATGTTTTCTACTGTTCTGATGCTAGAAAGAATAATAATGGCAGAAGTTATTAATAATAATAATAATAATAATAATAATAATCACGAAATAATAGAAGCAAATTAGATCATTTTCGAACTAGAAAAAAATATTATGGTTTGAGAATTAGGTTGTAGATTAATGATACAAATTCAGGGCAATGTTGGTTAGCAACGAAAGTGTCCTCTGGAATAATGCATCCCATGTTAATGTCAAAATTCCAAACAGCAATTTAGTTCATCATTTTGTCCGTCGTGGCAACTCCAGAGGACGGGCTGATGTAACCGGCGTGTGACTGCTGAAGTGATTAAAGTGTATGTTAGTGTTAACTACCAAGTTACTGGATGCTACCAAGTACCTGGATGCCTACCAAGACTGGATGTGTTGATGAAAGGTTGCTTCAGCGTCTGTGTATTTCATTATGTCCTCATTGTAAATAACAAATATGACTACTCAGCCTTAGGGAAGCTTAATTTTACGAAGCAACTTTATTTACCCAAAACACATTGGTTGTACAATGGTTTAAGAGGCGAGAACACACAGCTTCTCTGCAAGATATGGAATTACAGGCTGAATTTGGTAAATGAGTCACAGGTTAAAACATGTTTTATTTCATATTATATAAATAGTTTATCATTGTTTATATCAAACAATAAAATTACAACTTGGAATATCAGATTTAAATTTTTTAGGTTTTTTAATGTTTAAGACATGAATTAGAGTAATTCTCTGGAACTGTGCGAGCGGCCTCGAACGCCCGTAGCGTCTAGATGTGACACCAGCTGCATTTATATTTCACGTGTAAGGTGTCCATTATTGTCGTAAAGTTGACGAACATTATTTGTTAATGTTTGAGTTTGTCAGCCCGGGGCACTACATCCTTGAGCTTCACTATATATCCCAATTCTCCATCACTTAATCAGTCTGGGATATCAACAGTGATGTCATTGATTGAACGTTTGTGTCTGGCTGTCAAATATTTTGCCTCGAAGTTGAGCATCATGAGGGAGTCGCCTTCCTCTATGATCACTGATGGTATGTCAAGTCATGTCATGGGTTAACTTAGTGTTAACGCACGTTTCTGATGAACGTTTTGTTTTAAGCATGTTGAGAATCTGGATGGGGTCGGCATCTTTCACGACCTCTGGTGGTACATCTAGCAAGTTGGACAGCACGGGTAGAAATTCTTTCTTCGCTTTTAAATGTTCCGGAAATAGATTTTGATGTTCTAAAGGCAAACTGAGATTTCGTTTAATTCTGTGCTCTTTCCTTTAAGGTTTCCTTGGGCATAAACGAATTCCAGTTAACACTTTCTTCGGGATCCCGAGGCTGATGTTTTCCATAGATGCAAGCCTTCATAACTGCAGTCGCCATCACTACAGAAATGCAGTATAATCTTCACATTTTTTCCAGTAGTAAAGTGATGCACTCGAACTCTGTCGATGATTTACTGATCTAGCTGCACTGCTCTAAATAACAAAGTGTCGCTTGCGTTAATATCCATAGGGGAAAATGGTCAGATGGATATTTTTTTTAGAATTATACAAGGTATAGCAGAATACACAATACATAAACAGAAAGACAAATACAGGTACAGAATAACACAGACCATCACCAGAACCTAGAAACGCGAGGTACTGAGGCAAACTACACAACATGAAAAATGGACACACAGCAATTACATGGACGTGGAAAAGGCCTCCGAAACCACTGGCAGAGGTAAAAATACATAACTACAGGAAACAATAAAAAATAAAAACAAAAACAGCAAATTACAGAAACAGTGAAATACAAACAGAAAAACATAAAGAACAGAAATGTAGTACAAATACTAAAGCAATACACGAGCCCAAGAAAAGAAACACGCACACAAGCAACATACACAACCACACCGCCCGCCACCCCAACACAAAACACGGGGTGTGCGCAATGACACGCAAGAAATAACACCAAACGCCCACAACCACACACAATCACACCACAAACACGTATAAAAGGCAAGCACAACAAAACAGGCTACGCATGGGCAAAGCACAACACCCACACTGCCCACACTCGCACACAAGGACACCCACCCGTGCACGCGGGCACTGGGGAATCATGACGCACAAAACAGACAGAAACCAAACACACCAGTCACACATACTTCTCCGGGTACTCCTGAGCCGGAAACCGTAAGCAATAAGCTTCCCAAAGAAGTTGAAGTTTAAGTCTCCGTGGCGCAGTGGTAAGACACTCGCCTGGCGTTCCGCGAGCGCTATGTCATGGGTTCGTATCCTGGCTGGGGAGGATTTGCTGGGCGCAAATCCTTAACTGTAGCCCCTGTTTAACTCAACAGTAAAATGTGTACTTGGTTTTAAAACGATTCTTCGCGGTGGGGATCGTATGCCAGGGACCTGCCAGAAACGTTACGCATACTAGTGGCTGTACAAGAGTGTAACAACTCTTGTATACATAAAAAAAAAAAAAAAAAAAAATTGTTGTCAGGAATTGGACGTCCATGAGGCGCAGTTAGCCGAGGCATCAAATTCGGCACATCCGAGACAAAACACTGTGCCTGTGGAATCCAGATGGTAGATGGGCACCAGGTCATCAGTCATATTCCACAGTTGCCTCAGGGCCGACCACTTCGCCGGACGAGAGGACGAAAGGGAAGGGTTTCCTCCTAGGAGGCTTATCACAGGGCCACACACCGGACTGCACGGCAGGCCGCACACCAGCCTGCCCACTAGGGCATGCACCCCGGTCGACGCCAGACACCGCACAGTCCCCCGCGGAGGGCGGCACCGCAGGGGCCCCAGCACCCCAACCAGCCAGAACAGCAGCAGTCCCCCCCCCCCCGCCGCACATCCTTCGACAACACCACTACAAGGTCGCGATCACCAGGGGCAACCGCCCACTGAAGGGAGCCACCAGCAGGAGGCACAGCGTCCAACACCGAAGGCTCCACCGGAGGCAACACAGCGTCGGCCACATCGTCATCGTCTATCGCATCACGCTCCTCTGCCCATGACCGGCGAGGCGACTCGCTCAGAGCCGAGCAACGGTGCTTAAAAAGAGGCCGCAGATTGTCGGAACTATCACCCCAGCAAGCGGTGCCCCAGAAGAACCAACGGCAGGCGGCCCCAAAGCCGGGGCAGCACTAACACGCAGGACAGCAGCCTCAACTGCCTGGGGCAAAAAGCCACTACCACGCCCGGATACCAGAAATGGAGGACGACCAGACACAGCAGGAGGGAGAGCACACTCCAGCACACGTGAGGTATCCAGCACAGACGACAGCGCCGGCGCAGGAGAAAGGCACGAGGGAGAGAGGAATCTGCCGAAGGCGACGAGGTAGCCGAGGCAGAGGAGATGGCTCACACACCACAACCCGACAGCGCCGGCACGCCCGGATACCGGAAACAGAGAATGAGCAGGCTCAGCAGGCGGGAGAGCACAATCCAGCACACTGGAGGCATCCAATACGGACGACAGGGCCGGCGCAGGAGAAGACGGACCGGAGGGCGAAGAGACCACCGAAGATGACGAGGGAGACAAGGCAGGGGCAGGGGGCGGGGGAGAGGGCTCCTCCACCACAACCCCGGCATCCCCGGGAAGCAGACGATCGTCGGTAGGAGAGGCAGGCACCACCCCTACAGGAGCATCGAAGGCCCCCACAGAAGCAACCGGCCGCGGATGCACCTCCGCAACCACCGAACGACGAAGACTCGAAGCAGAAGCCCCCAGGTCCACAGAGCTCACCGGTCGAGCAGACATACCAGGGCCAGATAGAGCATCAGCCAAAACCGCCGCAGGAACCACACCAGGCACCAGGACAGAGCTAGTTGACATGGCTGTGTTGTCATTGGAGTTCGGTGATGTGGCCTCCATGAGGAGATCTTGTACGCACTAGGGGAAGTGTCGTGGCAATGGAGCTCTTAATGAAATTTCCTTGTCTGAGGAGTCCGTGGCGTAGTTCGTTGTTGGTGGTTTTAGTCTCATAGCCTGAGGTAGAGGCTGGCTCTGAAGTCAACGAGTTGATAGCTGGTTCGGTAACGTCGGTGGTGGTTGTGGTCGGAGAGAGGACGTCTGCGAGAGCGTCTGCTGAGATAGTGATGGAGATAGCTTTTGGAGCTTGATTGGAAGATGATGCTGTTTGTGCAGCCTGGGTCTATAGTGGAGCTGACTTCTGAGTTGATATCGACCTAGCAGTCGACCATGTGGAAGTCCCGGGTGTGACAGGGGAGGTAATGATTTGCGTCAGGGGGCTATGATGGGGTCCAGGCCATTGTCTAGGTACAGCACATTCAGTTCCCTGATGAATCGGTGGTTGTCGGTCCCCTTTGGGGGCCCCTGGGAGCCCCATTGTGAAGGCTGGCTTGACTGGTAGGAGGAATTTAACCACTGTTTGGTAAGACTGGGAATCGTCTGGTTGGTTGGTTGGTGAGAGCTGAGGTGTTGGGTATAGCATCAGGGGCTCTGGTGGCGGGGTTGAGAAGGTCGGCTTTCTTGGTTTCAACCTGGGCGTTTATTTTCTCCTGTCTGCCAGAAAAGCGGTGTGAAATTGCAGGTTGATTGCCGTTGCAGGGAAGGCAGTGATGGGTTGTCGATTTACAGATCCAGTGGCTGGTCCGGCTGATGACTGTTTGGTCAGCGATGTACTGATGTGGGAAGAGGAAAGAAGTGTTGCACTTCGCTAAGTGTGCAATCAAATTGTTAAGTTTTTATTTTTTGAGATTCCCCACACAAGAAATAGAGAACAATATTCTCACCTTGGTGACCAAGGTAAAAGGGTGTAATCAGACGGCTTCATTTAAGGTCTTAAAGACGTCGCTTTTGGTGAAGGTATGGCCGTCCATGGGGCGAGTCCTGACTTTTAAACATTTGTGCGCATTGTTGTTAAACCCCCTCCCCCTCAATGGGTCCTAGTGGCAATGGATGTCTTGTGAAGTTAGTAAGGATTGCTGGTGTGGACCGGGTGTGTGTGTGTGTGTGTGTGTGTGTGTGTGCGCGCACGCGAGATGTAGTGGAACAAATGGATTAATTGATGAATATTAAGCCACCCAAGAGATGGCACGGGGCATGAATAGCCCGTAAGTGGTAAATTTTTGTTTAGTAAAAGTATACTGTGTGCCGAGTTCACATTTAAGTCAGGCTGCTATCGCGGGGGTTGGATACTGCTTGACAGTATTTGAGGGTGTCCAGCTGCTGGACACCTCTTTTGACCAGAAGAGTGGCAGTGTTGACGGCTTCAGGGTGGTTACTGCAAGATTCAGGGACTCTTAGAGCTCTTGTAAGATAATTGGTTGCTTCACATTCCTGGAGATAGTGAAGTAGTGGCTTTTCTGTGATTGTTTGGCAAAAGATGCATTCCCTCTCTCTGGGTTAACCAATCTCCCAGTTGCATCTGTAACCTAGACGGAGTCTATATAACCGAACTGCTTATTCCTTGTGGATTCCTTTTGGGGTATTTAACCTTTTTAACTTGGTGGCCTGAAGATACCATATTGTAGAGGGCGAACCTTCTGCTACTCGGTTGTTTCTGGGCTTTGTCAAGGTGAGTGTTTTTTGGTGATGGTGTTTTTTATTCGAGGCAGGGTTGGATTGTTTTATTAATCACTGGATAACTAGTTGTCAATTAAGTAATTTAATCGCATTTAATGGTATTAAAACCTAGTATTCCTTAGGTTCCTGATACGATCCCCGGTGGAGTCAGAAACAAATGGGCAGTCTGTTTCACCCTGATGCACCTGTTACCTAGCAGTAAATAGGTACGTGGGAGTTAAAGCTGCAACGGGCTGCTTCCTGGGGGTGTGTGTAACGAAAAGGATGCCTGGTCGAGGACCGTGCCACGGGGCGCTAGGCCCCGAAACCATATCAAGATAACCTCTAGGTAAGGCTCCTCCCACGGTGGGGAACAAGTGTAGTTTGGGTGTAGGTGATCACCTCCTCTATAAAGAATCGTGCTTTTGAATTGTAGTAGCTTAGAAATTTTCCCGCTCTGGCAGCCCAAGAGTTTCCATTGTTTTGTCGAGGTCCATCCACCAAGGCCTGTCTTGCTGGGTTGGATCAGGGGAATAAATTATCTTGCTGATAATCGTAGCTATTCTTTATTTTCTGTCTTGAAGAGAGGGCAAACTAGTTTCCAGTCTTGGTTTAAAGCCTGGTCTACATAAGGGGCTCCCAGGGCAGCCCTAATAGCATTGTTTTTGGCTACTTCAAGCTTTTTCCACTGAGTGTGTGAATGGATTGAGTGCAGGTGGGGCATAGTCGATCGGTGACCTGACTGCCTGTACATAGTATGTGCGAAAGACTTGCAGATTGGCTCCTCCAGAGAGGGAGGTTAGCGATCTGGTGATTGCCGTCCGGGCCGCAGTGTTCTTTCAAGTAAGAGACCTCGGCATTAAAATTTGTCCAGGATTATTCCTCGATACTGATAAGTGTCTACCCATTCAATTGGTTGACCCTGTACTGTGAGTGGGATGTTCGGCGTCAGTATTTTTATGGGCATGGCTTTTGTCTTGGTAGGGTTGAGTTTGATACCAATCTGCTTTCCGTTTTTCATTGATGCAGTCTAAGCATTTGTGCAAAAGGCGTGCCGCATAACTTCCTTTTGATAAAGTCGTCCGTGTAATTTAGCAGCCTGAAGTGTTGGAGTTTCAGCCTCATTATTCTTTCCATTAAACAGTTGAAGAGAAGGGTGCTGAGAATGCATCCTTGGTGTATCATATTCTTGTCTTTTCGTGACACTCTGAATACAAATTTTACTCTTGCTTTTCTGAGACAGTTTTTGGTCCAGGAGAGGAGGTTTTCTTTGACATCTTTGTCGATGAGATGGCAGAGAATAGCTTGGGCGCAAGCCAGTTCAAAGGTTTTCTCGAGGTCCAAGAATGGCAACATTACTGCTCTGTCATTTTAGTGGGCAAACAGTTGTAATACATTCCACTGTGCCAACTTTTATAGGCATACATGTCCTGGTGCATTTTAGGCATGTTCCACTAAAGTCCGTTGCGTGCATTCTGTCAGCCATCTTGCCTGCAAAGATTTGGAGAGAGATGTACCTTGGATTAGCTGGATTTTTGGGTTTTGTGTTCGGCACTGTCTGCCCTATTCAAAGCTGTATGTCTAGTTCGAGAAGTCCAGACTGAATTAATTAACCTAAGGTACGCAGCGTCTCCCTCTTGGCCGAGGTATCTAATTATATTAAAGGTTGTCTCCAGGGGGATGTATCTTTGTAGTTTTTCTTAGCCCGACTGAGCTCAAGTGTGAAAGGGGTATTGGTATCAGATTTCTGCACATTCTCTACGGATTCTGTGCAACCTTTCGTCGTCTAATTCGGTCTGCACTGCAAGTTCATCTGATGGAAGTTGGTTACTGGCTGCTCTTTCAGCAAATATGGTTGCTAGTGCCAAGTGGTGAAGAGGCGAACAAACTTGAATGGTCCCCAAGCATATATGCAATCGAAAACTTCACACACCAGACGTGATTCGAACCTATGCAGCCAGAGGTACAGGGCAGCAAGATGTACAGTACTATGCAACTGGCGAACACAGTACCTTAACCACTCTACCATCCATGACCGTACAAAAGACAAAGGTAGCGTTGGCTATTTAGCCCACCGTCCCGACGGCACTTGGTGGTGAAGTAAGGCATAGTTATTTCATCAAATCACGTCATTCTCGTGGGGTCACGTGAGCAACATAATGAGGTGATTTGATGAAATAGCTATGCCCAAGCTAACCACCAAGTGGTGAAGATTTGTTTAGTCGACCAGACCGGATTTGTGTGTTGTGAAGACTTCATATTTTTATATTTTGATGTTCAGTAATCGCATAAAACTGCATATTGTATCAAATAACTATCAGAATTGTGATGAGGATTGGGGGGGTGGGTTAGGGGGAATTCATATATTTGTCTGATCTCATGCTTGCAACTCCACAAAGGTTTTGCCTTTTAAAATTTATGCACATTATTGACCGACATTTGTTTAGTTCGACAGTAATAGTTTGTTTATCCTTGTCCAGGTAGGTAATCCAAGGCAGAGTTCAGGTTATAGTGCCTAGAGTCCTTGACTAAAGATCAGAATTATTTCATTTATTTACGATAAAGAAACTTTCCTGCTTTCCGTTTGAATTTTTGCGAGTTTTAAATGAATCTTGTGAACAATTACAAATCTGAACATTTTAAAACTTGAATTGGGTTCCATATCATTGCTTTTATTTAAATTCTGACAGATTGACTCTTTGAAACAAATAAATGTGGATGACAAACTATATTCACAGCAGAGAAGAAAATTTATACTTATATTTAAGGATGTAATTATCATAGGAGCTTCGATGATCAGAGAAATCATATGTATGTCATCCCCCCAAACTTTAAAATTAATATTTCTTAAAAAAAAACATCACTTTGTTGATGAGGATTGGCCATCCAAACCGTCAAGTTCTCTTGGCCGGCCAAACCAATATGGCCCCACACGCACGCTGCCGTTCATGTGAGAACAAATAGTTATAAAACTGGGAGTTGGGATGTTTCATTCGAATCTGAAATGAATATATTGATTTGTTTAATATATACCGAGTTAGATCTTCTCAATTACGATGCCTAAAAAAAAGTTAACTAAATCCTCGCGGTGACGTCACAGATATGACAGATATGGAACAGATAAGTAATATTTCTATATTTTATATTTATATATGTATCCAATAGGAGTACGTAACAGTTGCAGCACCCAGGCACTCTTTAGCAACTTGGTCAACAATGGGGCCATCCCAGCTGGATTGCCTGTGGGGTTTTGATGGTGGTGGTTGACGTGATTGCCCTGCAAGAGAGGGCCAATCGGTGACACATCGTATAAAATTGGGATATGTTTGTCTGCGAGCTGATCGAAGTTGGAAGGTGGAATTTTCTCTTCGAGGTTGTCGATGCTGAGTGTGGACAGGAAGGCTGGTACAGTGATTTGCATTGCTGTTCGAACTCTGAGGTCCACAAGTCTCACAGAAACAGAGGATGGTTTCCACTGTAGGTCATCGAGAGAGGTTGAGGGCTTTTTCTAACATTGATTTCAGTACGAGGTCATTCACCTAGCTTTAGGCTACTGTAGGATAATGAACTCAGAAAGAGGTTACCTGGGGAGGTACAGGCATCTGGTGATGAGGTAAAGTGCATCATGAGCATCACTATCCTCGATCCT
>WNGS01162362.1:59004-69517 GCA_020271785.1 Procambarus virginalis | reverse complement strand
ATATATTTAATGTGTAATTTCAGGTATGTACGAGGGTGCATCAGTACAACGCACTGCAGGTATGGTCAACCAGACCCCCAAGAATTTGGTCTCTTACAACGCTTCTGCAGTATTGAGGGACTAAGTTACATGGAAAAACTTCTTTCAAATCGCAGTTGATACATATCCCACAAGTTCAATAGTGAAGGGAACAATTTTAATAATTTTAATAGTTTACACACTATGCCTTAAGCGGTGATCTTCTATAGGTATAGTCTAAAGTAATCTGAGTTAACCACTTCAGAGTGGTAAACCGTTCTTCAGGCCCATAATTGAAATTTAGTTGTGGTGTATGTGGGTAATGTTAAGCTAACAATTTTGGTTACATTCAATCCCCTCCTCTCCGTCCACATTTGTTAGTCTGTCTTGTATCCCACCAGTCCAATCAATATATATATAATAAAATACCAAAGAGGGTGATGCTTCAGTTGGGGTTAGGAGACTCTGCAAGAGGAAAGTTTTAAGAGTGAGGGGAAGTCCTGGTGCTAAACCTAGCAATATGAATATACCGTCGGACAGTTCTGGGAGGCTGAGCACTTTGCAGCTACGTGGCCATCTAGATCGTGCACAAGGTATGGTAGTCCTTGAATACTGTAGCAATTCTACAAATCGACAAATATTGTGGTTCAGGCCGCAGGACCTGTAAAGTGTTGAAAGGTGAACGTTTCTGGGTTTCCGGAACGGGGTAACGTGGTGTTCCTGATTTGTAAGTGCAAAGTGTTTCTCTTTATTGGGAAGAAAATATTATAATTGGCGGAGCTCCTATACCACAGATAACGGTTTTAAGAGCAGGGACACTAACTACGTCCTTTTATTCCAAGCTAACAAAGAAGGCTCCGAAGGAAGCAAGTTCTATGTCGGAAGTTCGCCGCGATGAAGCGTAGGAATATATAACTTAGAACACCCTTTATACACTGGATGTTTGTTCCCGAACAAAATTGTTACTGGATAGGAGCCGTTTCTTGGCAGCTTCTCGTATGGTATATCTGGGCAGCCTCTCACTTTAAGGACGCCCCAGAGCTCCTACAAGGCTTTCTTCAGATTATTCTGGTCACTAAATATACCTTGACTCAGATTCTCAGGGAAGTTACCCATAGGTCAAGTTAGGTGTTAATGTTCTGTTGGCCATTATATGCATTAGAACTACATTGGGTTAGTTAGCTTGACATTCGAGCAGCGGTCATCAGCAAAGTTCTGTTCGGGAATGTTCGTAGGTGATCAGTTGAGGTGTTGATCGATCTCGTCCTCATAAACAAGGGCTAAAGTCCATTCCATGCACCTGCCAGACACCATATTATGAATGGAAAACGGTTTACACATGACAAACTGATGACGTTCAAACATTTATTGGAAAGAACTTTACCGATTGTTTGAACCACAATGTTGTAAATGATTCACCCACGTATTACAGATTCAAATAATCACCAAGAAAACTAATGACTAAATTAGTTAATAGCCGAATATGCACAGTATGCTATTACGTACAGGGTGGTGGTTGGTGGAAGACTGACTCGCTCATCTTACTAGTCTATCGGTCCCTAAGATGAGGACGACACTATAACCACCACCGCGGGTCTGTGCTCCCACCACCGGGTGCCACTGATCACCCTAGGAGCCTTCCAGTCGAACCACGGGGAACCGCTACTAGCGGTCCCAGCCTTGCCGCATGGAGGAGTGAAGGAAGACTCGGTACTAACCTCAGGACGTCACGCCATGCAGTAACAGTACTACTTTGAGTCCTGCCTGCCGTAACAAAGGGGTTACAGGTCACTCGTCCACACCTGTGTCACTTTACTACTCATAAGGTCGCCAGCTGGGTTGTAACTTTGCATCCCAACACTACAGTTCAGTGGTTAATTCGATGTCACCAGACAGTTGCCACTATCAGTGTTGAATCAGTATTGCCAGCCTAGGGCATGTTTCCATAATACCAGTGTTACTCATGTTACCAGGCTATTATACAACCCGTCCTCGCAAATTTAATAATTCAATATTGACTTATTAAATATGTGCATAGGTGACATACTTAACATAATAGTTTCCCTTGAAAATCTTCATAGAAAACACCGACCTTACCTAACCTACTTAGTATGTTAAGATAAGCATTTTATTGCTTCGTAATTACAATTATTACCTAACCTATACCATAATAGGTTAAGTAACAATTGTAATTACGAAGTTATAAGATGCTTATTTTAACATACTAACAAGGTTAGGTAAGGTCGGTGTTTTCCATGAAGATTTTCAGGGGAAACTATTATGTTAAGTATGTCACCTATGCACGCAACTAATAAGTCAATATTGACTTATTAATTTGCGAGGACGGTTGTATTATAGCCACTAGGCTATTTTCCTATGGAATATGATATTGGTGTGGTGCAATATCATCATTTAATAATGCTCAAGGAGAGATGGAAGATGTACATAAACACATCAGTAAAATCATATGAAGTTTACTATGAGAACTACATTAATAATGTAAAGAAATAATCACATTAGGATATATGTATATAAAGGATGAAATGGAGAACATTGGCAGCTCTCCTCTCTCCGCCTCTGGCAACTCCGACAGCTGGGCAAATTTATATTGGGGACTCGGTCTCTCTTGTGGGGGGACGGCTTCGTCAACGTCCTTCACCAACTGCCACAAACATTCCCACGCTGTCTTCTCCAGCAGTAGTAATACCTACAGCCTACTGTAAGCTAACATAATAAAAACACAATGTAATACATATATATGATGGGCCAACCTAGCTAATCTTCAAGGGTCAATGGGAGGGAAATATTGATCTTAATTACTCCTGTCCACGACGCCTGTCCCCTGATGGTAGAGGATCCAGGGTTCCCAGGTCACTCCTCGGCGTTCCGTAGCGTGTTACAGGTCCTCGGGTGTCCTAGAGAAATTGCATCTTTGCCTTACCAATCCCCTGGGTTCAGATTTTCAAAGCTGGTCCACTGACGCTGAGCATGTCACTGTACACACACGCTCCTTCGAGACGTTTTCTCCTGTATCCAGATGCGGTGCCTTCCCTCCTACCTAAGTAAATGTGACCCAGCCACTGCAACACTGCACGTCTACCAGAGCAAATTCACAGGAGCCAGACTTGCCATCCTAGAGTCGTCGTTCACCTCCAGTTGCCGACTAATATTCTCAAGTTCTTGGCCCACCTTTGCCCCCTGAACTTGGCATGTTCGTACTTCCCAGGAGCACACTGTCTTCTGTGACAAGGTAGACTGCAATGTCTGCACAAAATTCACTGAGCGAGGCTTCAAAAACCTCCAATCTCAGGAGCTCACTGACGCACTTCTACTTGCGTCAAAAGTCTGTCAAGCTCTGCTGCAGTGCCTCCGTCAGTGTTGAGCCAGGCCTCCCGGTGACGTCACGGCAGGCTCTGATTGGGCAGTCAGGTCACGTGACCTCGCCCAGCCAATCACCAGCCTGCTGGTGCCCTCACGAAAATGGTGCGCTTTTAAGCAGGGTGCCGCCATTTTGTATGCATAAGGGGCGCAACCATCTTTATCTGCCAAACTTTTAAATACTAATTTCTCCATAAATGTTATATATTCTGTAGCCTCTTATATGAATATACTCCCTGCATCTCTGGGAACTTGCAAGGTTAGTGGATATAACTCTTAACACTGGCATTGGGGAAGAAATAGGACAAGGCACCATAACAATACTAATATACACATTAATTTATATATGAGAATTCATATTTTGAATGAACAGCATGTTTAAATATATGAATGAGTCTTTAGGGTCGACCACTGGATGGAATGAACAAAGGACACGTTTTGTGTAAACCTGTTTTTCATTGATAAACAAGTGGTTCGTTGGCTGGATTAACAATCATTTGACCTTTATTGACGAGACGGTCTGGCCGATTAAAGTACTATTCTCCAACAGTGCTTCACTGACATCCGCTTCTCGAATAGCAAGTCTGTAAATGCTTCACTACTGTACTACAAACACAAATAATCGCCAAAAAAACTAATTACATAATGTATGCCTAATATACATTGAATTTTATTGTATATTAAATTATGTATGGGAACAAACATATTTTTATTACGGTGTTAAAATTGATGAACTGTCTCGTGGGACGGCCTCTGCACTAACGATCCTGGCCTGAGGACGTGTTCAGTAGTGTGGCTGGTGTTCACTATAGTGTGCAGAAGCCATAAAATGCTGCATGCATAAATATTTCTGCTGCAGCCACACTAACACCTGCTCTGATCATCGTTTCTTTTATCTGGCAGTACGATTTATTGTCCACCATGAAGAGGATGACCTCAGTTACATATACGAGGCACTATTGTTTGGGCCTTATCTGTGGTCCATCAGACTCCTCCTTCCTTAGTTCTCCTGTAATTTTATCCTTAAGTCAATACAAAAACCTCTGCTAGTGCTTTGCCATCCTCCCTGGTGCGCCTGAGTTTAGAGCAGACAAAAAGTGGGTCGTGTACTTCAGTCGCGGGCAGTAGGTTGAGGAGTGCTCCATATGGCTTGTTTATTATCACCTAGACCATCTAGGTCGTAACACTTTCAACTGAGAATATTAGACGGAACTAAATCTTTTGTATGGGACTTGCTTCTTTTTGTTGCACCAATATCTTTTCTCCGTTGTACCCGTAGTCGTTGTCTCTTTTATAACCCTCTTCTAATTGCCTCGTCCAGTGTCTTTCTTCAAAATCTATTGCTCCTCTACGAGGCCAATGTTACACCTGGCGATCGTTCCCTTGGTTGTCTGAAATTGTGTTAAATCACTTGACCTGGTTTCTATTTTTGGGGTTGAACCACGGCCTGCTCTGAGGGAAGGTAGGCCCCTGTTATAAAATTCCTGCAGGTCATTCCATGATCAGTTATAGCTATAGCCACTTTGTTGTGGAACTGGCCTTGGTGACCAGGCGTCTCCTCCTCTTAGCCTCTTTGTCTGGACCTGTCGTTGTCTCCGGTCTGCTCGCCATCTCACTTTATTAAATTGACCTTTTATTCTTTCGTTCGACATGTATACGTTTTCTACTGTATCCTGGGTGCCTTATGGAGGAGTTAGGAGTATGGACTGGGTACTTCTTGAAATACTTAGTCAGTCCATAACTTACCTAGGTCTGCTTGGAGTACTAGTTTTATCATTACCACATATAGACAAGGTTAGAAAAGACTCCCTGACTTCACGTTTTCTCTCAGTTGATGACGTTGATGGGTTCTGTCAATTTGGTACTTGCTGCACGGTATTGGCCGGGTTCCCCTTGTCAGAAAAAAAAACATCATTTGGTCTAGTTTCCCTTTGTCCAATGACCTAATGAAAGAATAAACAAATAGGAGACAAACAAATGCCTAAATCAATAACAATTCCATACACAAGTAATCTGTTTCATGTCATGGAAAAGTACCGATGGAGGTTAAGAGACCTGCCTTAACATGATTGAACCCTTCTGGCCTGGGAGCACGAAACTAACCCTCTAAGTTATATCTCTGACTGGAACCACCGAGTTCCACTGATTTGTATAATCAACACTGGTGATAAAGGCATTGTAACGACTCTGACAATATCCTTGGCCATCCCAGCCCGAGGGTTGCCCATAGATACCCAGCGAGGCAGACCTTGGTCCCAGATCAGAGGATACAGGAAAGTGCACGGATGGATATGCACTTTTGGAGATTCCACGCTGATATACATCTGGTCATACTCACTCGCACAACTTAACACAGTCGTGAAATTCCATTCTCTCATACCAGGACAAACTTGTGGCATCTCCTTATTCTAATGGGTGATGTAGTCGTTCATGTCTGTGCAGCCTTTATCCTTGAGATTTACTACCTATGGTATTTATATTAACAATTTTGTTTCCTTGTAGTTTACCATTCGGTATGCCAGGTTTTGGCGTTCTGGTCCCTTCCGTAAGTTATCCTTACTACTGCTATATATTCAAATGTAAATACAGTAATCACTCATTCCCATGGGGCTTCGGACTTAATTTCCGATATATGTGAATCGTTTAGTAAATTCGAGGTAAAGTCAAGCAGGTTCATCATTACCTCGAGTCTTGTGGGTCCCCTGACATGTTGGCTTAAAAGGTTTCTTATTACCATGTCCAATAGTTTAGCTCACGTTACACCACAGTACGGTTCTTGCATCTATCTATGGTTGAAGTCTCCATGATTGAAGTTGGGATCGATTTCTAATAGGCGAATCTGCCCTTTCAGTTATAGTAGGTGTTTGACAAATAGAGTAGGTCTTGCCTGGGTCTTTGCCATTTAAAAAAAGTTATAAACCGCAGCTACTATCTTTAGTCCTCCCATCGTCATGGTGCCTGTTATGTAGTATCTGAACTTCTTGCAGCCCGGGGTATCCACATCCTGGAAACTCCAGACCTTTATCAGCAGGGCTGCTACTCCTCCCTCTTCCTTCCCTCTGTAATGTGTTGTGTAATGTTGGCGTGAGTATAGCCTTGTGGCACTCCAGCATTACGGTCCAAGTAGTCAGTGTGGTGTTGGAGGAATCTTACTTTCATTTTGTGGTTGTCAAAGAAATATTTTGTCGGAAGTGGAAGGTCATTCATAATTTGTATTTTCTTTTAGTCAAGCCAGTGTGTCGATTGCTTTTACAGAGTCTACTGACAAATATTTCCTTGATATATTGTGTAGTTAATGTGCAGCTTCTCAGTATGTTAAGATGGTCTTGTGCAGGTCGGTTGGACGTGATTCATTTTCCAAGGTGTCAGTCTGGTAGGCGTTTTGTGCTGCCCATAAATAAGGGTTTCGGATCTAAACAAATCACAGGTTTTTATACCGGTGCTTTCAGGCTGTTGGGAGTCGGTAATTTCTCTATTAGACCTGAGTGTTAGGAACAATAGTTTTAACTAGAGATGTGGGGGGGGGGGGGGCACCTAGGTTTAACTCGCCTTCATCGTTCTTACACGCAAATTTGGCTCCAATGTTTGTCATTATGGTGGGTTATATTTGTGATACAGTATCCATACAAGAAATTTCAATCCCTTTATACTGTGCAGTGAGCAGGTTATTTAAGTCCAATTATAAAGCTCTTAATGTTGGTCGCGCATTAAACTTTTTCCAGAGTAGACTTTGAAGTACAAAATTATTCCTCGTCCTGTGACGGTATATGTACTGGTAGCTAGTGTGTAGTGTTGCCAGTTGTTTGTGTAGAGGTTAGCCAGTTGTTTAACCTGACACTGATAGTCTGTGTGCAAGTATTTTCTGTAAGACCTGCATGCTACTGCAGTCTGACCTGTATATGAATGGACTGTGATATCGATGTGGACAGTTCTCGTGGGATCTTCAAAATATTGATGAGGCAATTATTTAAAGTGTGACGGCTTTGGAAAGAGCAGGATTCTAATCAACCCTAGTGGTAGGTGTATATAGTACCTGAATTGTGGTATACAGATGAAGAGGGATATCAGTGACAGGAATATTGCATTTAAAAGGAATGTAGAGTTTCGTGAAATTGTATGCATTTTCACTCGGTCATTTATCACACAAGGAGTAAGTTGGTATGTTACACCACTTAGTGTGGTAACGGCACATAATAATTTGTCGCCCAGCAATGCTGAAGATGGTGTCTCATGATCTGAAGGGAAAAGGTCTTGTTGACTTGAATGTTTCTTTTTAGTATGGTTAGAAGCTTCAGTTCTTCCCTCATTTTGATGATTCTTGTGCATCTTGGGCACCAAGAATTACCCTCGTGGCCTCATCCTGTATTACTTCTACTTTGTACAAAACACAGGCGGGGAAGCAAAGTGCAAGGCATGATAATCAACTAGGGATCTAACAAACATGTTAGTCTAGCATATTTAACATTTATACCAATATTCTTACTAGTATTTTCAGTGATTTGGCTTTTAACCAACGATGTAGGTCGTTTACCGAGAGTCTGGCCCTAGCTTCGGTAGGGGGACGGACGTGTGAGCTCGGCGCTCCGGCTGTTGGAGTATTGGTTGCAGTTTTCGCCTGCAGGGGGTGTGGGTGTCTCTACCCTCCCTGTTGACTGGTGGCTGTTTGGCCGGTGTTGACGGCACACGATTGCGATGGGAGTCCCTCTCCCTCCTGTGACGAGAGTAAACTCCGTGGGACTGGAGTTTACAGGCCGCGTTGGCTACCCTTTAGTTGAGCTTGTCATGTGTGACATGCTCCATGTCCCGGTCGACGACGTTTACGGAGTGGAGCTGCTAACTGCTCACCGGGTTATTATCAAGTTGGCGGAGGTGGGGGTGTATCGTGCTTTCCTCCGCCGTTACGAGGGGCGTTCCTTGCCGCTGCCGGATGGTGCCGGCTCTGTGACCATTACAGACCGTAGTGGTGCCCTGACCTACGTGAGTGTGCACGGGGTGCCCTTGGAGTTTCCCGAAGTTCTACTCCGGCGTTACTTCCAGCAGTTTGGCGCAGTCGTCAGTGTGCAGGTGCACACGCTGTCCTCTATGAGGTATAAGGGTATGAGGACGAACATTCATACCCTTGGGATGCGCCTGAGGTCTGACATCCCTTCTTCGGTCCGGCTTTTGGGGTACTACGTCCGGGTATTCTATGCCCGGCAGCCCCATACCTGCTTTCGGTGTGGCCTGTTGGGGCATCAGGCTGCCGGGTGCTCGGAGGCTGCTGTCGCTCCTGTGAACTTGTTCCGGGAGGATGATTTCCCGCCGCTCCCTGTTGGGATGGACTCCGTGGGCGAGGATGTTGACGTCCCTTTAGCTGCTGTGGCTCCCCCTGCATCGCCCGGCAGTCCTCCTGATGGTGCGGCTCCTCCTCCCCCTGCGTCGCCCGGCAGTCCTCCTGATGGTGCGGCTCCTCCTCCCCCTGCGTCGCCCGGCAGTCCTCCTGATGGTGCGGCTCCTCCTCCCCCTGCGTCGCCCGGCAGTCCTCCTGATGGTGCGGCTCCTCCTCCCCCTGCGTCGCCCGGCAGTCCTCCTGATGGTGCGGCTCCTCCTCCCCCTGCGTCGCCCGGCAGTCCTCCTGATGGTGCGGCTCCTCCTCCCCCTGCGTCGCCCGGCAGTCCTCCTGATGGTGCGGCTCCTCCTCCCCCTGCGTCGCCCGGCAGTCCTCCTGATGGTGCGGCTCCTCCTCCCCCTGCGTCGCCCGGCAGTCCTCCTGATGGTGCGGCTCCTCCTCCCCCTGCATCGCCCGGCAGTCCTCCTGATGGTGCGGCTCCTCCTCCCCCTGCGTCGCCCGGCAGTCCTCCTGATGGTGCGGCTCCTCCTCCAGGTGTTCCGATGCCGTCGGCTGATCTTCCTGCCCATGTCACTGTCACAGCTGCTCCCGGGGGTCTTCCAGATGGTTTCTGCTTGTCGTCGACGTCTTCGTCTTCCTCGTCTCCTGCTACTGCGTCTGGCCCTGTGCCTTCGCCAGGTGTTTCGGCTGAGCTGGGTGCTGGGGGGGGGGGTTGCAGAGCGTCCTGTTGTGTGCGGCCCGGTTCCCCCTGCGGTTGAGGCTGCTGCCGTCATGAGACGGGCATTAGTTCGCACAGCTTGTGATGCCCGTGGTTCTGGGTCCGCCTCCGGCTCTGAGGATGTGCGCCCGGTGCCCAAGCGGACCCGGCGTTCTTCTACTGCTTGGGCTGATGTGGAGGATTTCGACGCCGGTGGGTCTTCGGGCGATGTTGTGGTGGTTCCGGGTGCTTCACGCTCTGTGTCGATGGTGGTCGCTGACGTCCATGTGCCTGCTGATGACGACGATTGTGATTATGATTCGCCTCCTGTTTCTTCTGCGGGCGGTTCTCCGCAGTGGGAGGTGATAGCTCCTCCGGACGTAGGTGGTGTGGGTGCTGGTGCAGGCCGCGACCTCGTGTTGTTGCTGAAGAAGGATGTTCGGCGTGGGGAGCCCCTGCAGGGTCACGTCCGGTGGTTGCCGCGTAGCCCTGTGGGGCTGCCAAGGAGGTTACGAGTGCGCTGCCCGTTGCCCGGGCCTGTAGGGGGAAGCCCGTCCCAATCATCTTGGCCTCCGGCGTGGCGTTATGATAGGACGAACAACCCTTTGTCATTTTACTTTATTGACCGAGTGCAGCCTGTTCCGCGGTGCCCCTCGACTGTCTGGGTTCCACAGGCTCGGTTTTTTGTTGAGGGTGTGCCGGACTTGATGCCTGATCCTCGTACGGCCCATGATCACCCTGTTCCGGACGACATCCTGTTGCTTTGGGAGGCGTATTGTGTTCGTTTCCCGGCGGCAGAGTGGCCGGATATTATGCGCACTCTTGATTTTTGTGTGATTGCTGTGTGTCTCGTGTATGTATAGGACTTGTGGTATGTTCTGATTGTGATGTATTTATTGTGCACCCTCAGGCCAGTGTAATGTTTATTTTCTCAATGTCCCTGTTTATTGTGGTCCTTATGTTTTTAACGTACTTAGTGTGTGGCTATACCATTTCATGCTTATCTGTTTCTTTGATTCTGTTGTATTATGTGCCCCTCTGGCTATGCTGTTTGCCCTATTACGTTCTGTGCTTGTGCCTCCTTATATTTA
>WNGS01162362.1:47575-58004 GCA_020271785.1 Procambarus virginalis | reverse complement strand
CATTCACTGGAAAGGCGAAGAGTTAGGGGTGACATGATAGAGTTTACAAGTGGATGAATGGACATAACAAAGGGGATATTAATAGGGTATTGAAAGTATCAAGCACAAGACAGAACACGAAACAATGGGTATAAATTAGATAAGTTTAGATTTAGGAAAGACTTGGGTAAATACTGGTTCAGTAACAGGGTTGTTGATTTGTGGAACCAATTGCCGCGTAACATTGTGGAGGTGGGGTCCCTCGATTGTTTCAAGCATGGGTTGGACATGTATATGAGTGGGATGTGGGTGGTTATAAATAGGAGCTGCCTCGTATGGGCCAATAGGCCTTCTGCAGTTGCCTTTGTTCTTATGTTCTTATCTTCCAAGAAAGAGCGTTGGGAATGAATGGTTGTCTTGAGGGCACTTTGTGTCAATTGCTGGCTGGAAAGATATTGCAAATTAAATGCAATATCTTTCATAGGCAACTGGGAACACTTCTATGGAAGAAATGAAATGTATGCTCGTGATGGGGGTACATCTATTTATTTATTTATATACAAGAAGTACATTGGGTTTGTGAGAATACATAGCATAGTGTTTACAATCTTGTAAAGCCACTAGTATGCGCAGCGTTTCGGGCAGGTACTTTCTAACAGATAATTTTAAGTAGGTAAATTCTAGCAGAATTAATAAAATGGTAAATAATTGCAAGAAAAAAAATGAGATGAGAGAGATTAGTAAGTATATTAAAGCACATTGATATATTAAAGCTCTGATTGATTACATTGACAGCTTGATTGGTAATTTAAACAAGATTTATAGACACCATACTGCAGATTGGCAGCACATATAAGACAGCAATGATCACAATGGTAAAGATATTCAGATGGATACATAAAGGTTGGGAGATTGGGTAGTCATAGATAGTGCAACTTTAAAGCAAAAGATAAAAAACTAGGAAGATGAAATAGGTACTTATTAGTATTGTTTTTGAATGACGTAAAGTTGGACACCTTTTCAATTCAATAGGGAGTGAGTTCCATAGACTGGTCATCTTTATTTGCATAGTGTTTACTAGATTAAGTTTAACTCTGGGGATATCAAAGAGATTTATTTCTGGTGTGGTGATAATTGAGTCCTATTACATCTGTTCAGGAAGAGTTTCAGAGCAGGATTTGCATTTAAGAACAGGGTTTTGTAAAGTAGTTGACAAGAGAATTTGTGGAGTGAGATTATGTTTAACATGTTAAGGGAGTTAAACAAGGGGGCTGGAGTGTTGTCTGAAAGGAGAATTTGATATTATTCTGTAGAAAGATTTCTGCTGGGTGATGATGGACTTTAGGTGGTTTGCAGTGGTTGAACCCAATGCACAGATACCATAGTTAAGATAGGGATAGATTAGTGCATAATTATGAGAGATGAGAGCAGAGTTGGGTACATAATATCTGATTTTGGAGAGTATGCCAACTGTTTTAGAGACTTCTACTTATGTGCTGTAAGTGGTATCAATCGAGGGCTGGGGTTGTTGCTATTGCAAACTCGTTGGAACCAGTGGTTAGAGGCATTTGTTTGGGTTTAAACTGTTAGTAATAGTGGATACTGGGAATTGATAGGGAGGAAGAGGTAATAAAAGTATGTTTGTGTAGAAACAAATTGGCAAAATAATTAGGGAGAAGAGAAGGCCTCAAAAAACCAATTCACTTAGGGGTATATTACACTAACAGTAGAATTCTAAGAAACAAAATAAAAGGGTTAAATGCTCTTGTCTGTTCAAGAAAAAAATAGATATTATTGCACTTACCGAAACGTGATGACATGTAGAAAATAGAGAAACTATTAGCTGAATATCAAATAAATGGAATTAAACTATTTAATCACATATATATATATATTAGACGAGAGAGGGAGAGGTAGCCATATATGTTAGGGAAAATTTGAAATGTTGTCTCAGAGAAGGAATCAAAACTGAGCCACATACGGAAACTATTGGGATAGAATTAAACGAAATGAGCAAATAATCTTATAATAGGAGTTATATACAGCCCACCCAAGTAAGTAATTATCAATAGAAGGCACCAAACCGGTAAGGCTATTGTAGCACTATCAAAATTGCAGGATAATCAGAGGCGCTAAATATCACCAAGGATGCCAATACGAGAACAAAAACGAACAAGGCGAACGATATCAAAAAGTATCAGAATCGCCAAGAATTCTATCGAGGGATAGGTGACTGCGAGGGGCAGTCGGGAAACAAGACACACGCTCATCCTGGACGTCAGGCATCAACAAGGATAGGTCGACCGAAGGAGGGACATGCTTCGGACAATAAAGAGCCGGGCGGCGCTCCATGAAGTGGCCGTGAGTTAAACGGGTATGGACAATACGTAACCTAGCAAGACGTTTCCCACCGTCGTAGGGCAGGAGGGAAGGCACTGGCACACGACTCTGAGAGTAAGAAGTGTGTACCAATAAAGAAGCAAACGCTGCAAGGAGGATGGAGCAACTTAAGCTTAGTTAATCTTTCTTCATATGAAAGATTTCTAATTTGGGGAATTAACTTCGTCATCCTACGCTGGACACGTTCAAGTGCAATTTATATCCATTCTATAATATGGCGATATAAAAACTACTATGGACGGTTCATTTTCATTCTTAAAACTCCAAGGGGGAGTTTAAGTCCCACCTTATCCAATGTATTAATGAACGATTAGCATCAGAGAGGTATCCTCAAGAGGTCACGACGACCATATATGCTGATGACATTCTTATACAAGACACTTTGGGAACAAAAATTCAAAACTGCTCTTAAAATACTTGGTACAACTTGTCACAAGTTAGGTTTAGTTATAAATGCAGACAAAACCAAATATGATATAGGAAACGAGAAAATATAACACTTTAATGGTGTGGAACTGAGCGTGTTCAGAAGTACAGTATCTGGGCATGTATGTTGGATACACATGTGAGAGTAAAAATGCTGAAATAAATCATATCGGCACCTTATGTAAAGCCCGTCTGCATCCTCTAAAGCACTGGCTTTTTCTGGTAAAGGTGTTGGGGTACCTATCTTTGGATGTTAAACATAAGCACTGTTCGGTCCCTGATAGATATGCAGCACCCGTTTTGTCTTACACAGACCAATGTAGAATTAAAAAAATAGAGCTGATACAGAACGAGGCTATGAGGATTATTCTTGGATGTCAAAGAAATGCAATGATTGAACTAATGAGAATGGAATTAAATTTACAGTGTGTATGATGAGAGTCCGTTACATTAACACTAGAGTATCTATTTGTTTCATGCGGAGTAAAGGAGGGGATAAGCTGTTTGAGAGCGCTTAGACCTGCTTGAGTGACGTACACACTTCCAGGAGACTGAGGAAGACACGCTACACGAGGGGATTAGGTCATGACCTCAGGGAATACGATGTACTTGACTGCTGTAAACCCTCTCGACAGTATAATAGGTCTGGTCCCTGGAAAGTACAGAAAATAGACATCGAAATTGTACCCCTCAATGTGAAAAAGATTCATCATGAACCGGGACAATGTGTTTGTATGGAAGCATGATATGTTACCAAGAGGGATTGGGTGGCTATACATAGAAGCTGCCTCGTATGGGCCAATAGGCCTTCTGAAGTTGCCTTTGTTCTTATGTTCTTAACAATTTACACGTATATTGTGAAGGGTCGGTGGCGGAGGATGGCAGGGCAGGGTGTGGTGTCCTAATAAGGTAATATACTGAGTTTGGGACTATGGACAGGATAATTGAAGTTCGACTTAGTAATTATATATCATCCACACAAGCTGAACTGCAGGCCATTCTGGCGTGTTTGGAGGCAGTACGTCATGACAAAAATGTTTTTGTATTTGTCGATATCCGAGGAGCACTCGTGTCCTTAAACAGTTTGTATTTTTAGTTTAGTATATTTATTATGCACCCCATACCCATCTTGTGGGCGGTAGTGGAAAGGGTTACAGAGGCACATAATGGGCTCAGGGACTGAGCCCCACAATTCATTAAGCTAAGCAAGTTACAATCTTGATGAGCTAGTTACAAAATTCAATACAAGTCGTCACATCAACAATGGGTTCGAGATCGACCTCAAATACAGGTTCTAAATTAAGCAACTGGCATATGTGGAGAGCTAGTGTCACAATTTATATGTTTGTCCTGCACACCGCCCCCCATCCAGTGGGTAGCGGTGGATAGGTTACAATCACTCAGTTACTACCTACAGTTAGCAAACTAGGGATATTTGGCTAGAATTTCTGGTAGCAGATCATTTTGAATTTAATATTTACACATCGCTGGAACATTGGTTATAGAATTGTTTCTAAATTCACGTATGTTTTCGCACTCCATCACATAGTGACGGAGGGTGTGGGAATGATTTTGTTGACACAGTTTAAATTTGGTTAGGTCTACATCAGCAGATAATGAGAATTCCCAGAGATACTTGAAACAGAGTCAAAGCCGAGCAGCTTAAACAATCGAAACCCAGTCTTCATGTCCATAGTTGAGGATTGTAAGAAAAGGATAACAGAGATACAGCTGAAAGGTCATAGTGTGAAATTCATGTGGATTCCATCTCATGTTGGAATAGTGCTCAACGAGGTGGCGGATGACTTGGCCAAACGTGCCACATCAAAACCACAAGTTGACATTGAATGTGAATTCACTATGAGACAAATAAGAAGCAAAATCAGAAATATTCAGGCACAGGCAGAAGTGGAGAGGAGGGGTATAATATATGAGAAGTCAAACCATGCAACACTACATGTATGCGAATCAAAACACTCATTTCACTTATGGTAAAAGGAGAAATGCTTGGAGTGACTGTACATGCGGCTCAGGCTTGGGTACAAATATTAATGGGAATATGGGATAGGTGTTCATGATAATGACACGAAGTGTAACCTATGTGGTATGTTAAGGTCTCAGACCCTTGTCCATTATGTTCTTGATTGTCCGTTGATTAATGTATATAGAAACACTGAGATGAGGACTGTTCCTGAACAAATAGCCTGGATGTAATAGGGCATGGCTATACCAAAGGAAACAGAGTTAGTATAAATGGAGTCAAGTCAGAGTGGGAAAATGTTGTAAGTGGAGTGCCTCAAGGCTCTGTCCTGGGCCCTCTGTTGTTTATAATATATATAAATGATTTAGATTCGGGTTTGAGTAGTAACATTTGCAAATTTGCCGATGATACGAAAATCGGTAGGGAAATTAATTCGGAGGAGGACTCTCTATCACTTCAAGTTGATCTAGATAGGGTTTTGAAATGGTCAAAGGACTGGCAGATGCAGTTTAATGCTGATAAATGTAAAGTTCTGAGGCTAGGTAATGATGATAGTTACAAGATACGAGCTAGATGGTGTTGAGATTGCGAAGTCGGATTGCGAAAGGGATCTGGGAGTTATAATTAGTAAGAATTTAAAACAAAAGGATCAATGCATGAATGTTCGTAATAAGGCAAATCGGACACTCGGATTTATTAATCGCAGCATAAGTAACAAGACACCTGGTGTGGTTCTCAAGCTATATCTTGCTCTTGTTAGGCCCCATTTAGATTATGCAGTTCAGTTTTGGTCGCCATATTATAGAATGAATATAAATTCACTTGAACGTGTCCAGCGTAGGATGACTAAGTTAATTCCCCAAATTAGAAATCTTTCATATGAAGAAAGATTAACAAAGCTTAAGTTGCATTCACTGGAAAGGCGAAGAGTTGGGGGTGACATGATAGAGGTTTACAAGTGGATGAATGGACATAACAAAGGGGATATTAATAGGGTATTGAAAGTATCAACACAGGACAGAACGCGAAACAATGGGTATAAATTGGATAAGTTTAGATTTAGGAAAGACTTGGGTAAATACTGGTTCAGTAACAGGGTTGTTGATTTGTGGAACCAATTGCCGCGTAACATTGTGGAGGTGGGGTCCCTCGATTGTTTCAAGCATGGGTTGGACATGTATATGAGTGGGATTGGGTGGTTATAAATAGGAGCCGCCTCGTATGGGCCAATAGGCCTTCTGCAGTTTCCTTTGTTCTTACGTTCTTGTGTACCTCACCTGGGAATCTCTCACAACGAAAATTCTCTTAGGTACCCCCTTAACTTTCTGAGCACTTTGAGGGGCTTGTGATTAGTTGATTTCGCTTTCGAGTGAAATGCAGGCTCACCACAGCACTTCTTCCAACACGGCAAATGAATTTGATGTCCTTAGGGCGTCTGTAGGCGGTCTTGTCAAGGTCTTCTTGAGACCCCTGTCCTTAACGACTTTAACGACAAAGTCTTGTTAATATTGGTCTCCTCCGTTTCTTCTCGATGTTTCAGCTGTCGTACATCCTCCCGTAGGGAATCCATCTCTGCTCTCAGTTCCAACTAGATTCATCAGTATCTTTACTAATCCATCCATTATTGCTATAATAATATGACTGCAATCGGAGCTCCAGCTAACACAACCTCTCACTGTGACTGCGCCTGACTGATTAAATAAAATTTATCTAGGTTAGAAACTTAGTTATACTATTATTCTAAAATAACTACTGCACTATAGTGCAAATTTAGGCCATATTTAATTCTTCTTAAGTGCAGACAATTACTCATTTGAGTCGAGGTGATCATGAGTCTCCGGTGGTGAGTTAGTCTAGTAACTCAACAGTTACAAGTCATCGCGACCCTAGACAGTGACCTCACTGTAGATTCGAAATCTCCTTGATCCTAAATGACGATGATTCAACTTTACATACTTTATTTAATGTATAACCATGTCAAATTACAACTTGTACAGTATTTTCATTCTGCATAATTGCAGATAATAGCCATCTGATATTGAGAATATTTTCCGAGTCTGCAGGAACAATTCAGTGAGTAAGCAATTCAACCATTATAAGTCATAGCGACACTAATCATTGATTTTGCTGTATGTTTTAGAGATTTCTTGATTTTGGATGACTTTCATATTTTCAACATTTAACTGATGCTCCCATAATGACTTAGTTTCACATCTGTTTCACAGACACGGGACATCCGTCATGTACATACTTACACAATGAATATAACCTCAGGGAACAGTAATAGGTACATCAGTACTAAAACATGAACTGCGACCCGTAGTTTCTCACCCCGGAGTTATGTTGGCAATTCCAACACTTAAATTATTAACATTCAGTACTTTAAGAAATTATTCTTGTACAGCGCATTATAATCTACTAACTCTACTAACCAATAAATTAGTAATATTGAGTTTATATAAATAAGGTGCAATAACGTCTCATTTTCCCTACAAATTATGGCCAGGTGTTGCGTCAGCCCACACGATTAGAGAAAATATTTACATTAACGTGAATCTTATTTATTTCACTGCATCTCGGCATTCTTTAATAAGAATTATTGGCCGATAATAGATTTATATTCAATTACATAGTATAATGCCATTTGCAGGAAAATTATACAGCTACAATTAGCTGTTCCAGTGAATAAAATAGGCCAAATTTTCCACTCTGAATCTTTCTCGTTCATTTAACGTAGTCTAAATTAATTGGCAAGCACTATGAGAAAATATTTGTTGCCGCTAATACTATCACAATATTTATGACGTAAATATTCCTCAAACCCATTTCCATCCATATTGAAGATGAAATGAAGAATATGATTTATACTCGGGATCCCAGCCTTCCCATTAACTTCCCATTATAAATTACCCCCCCCCCCAAGTTTGTGTAGGGTTTTGTTTTAGATTCAGCCACTCTGAACAAAAAGTTCCAAGTAGCATGGGCTATGTTGAGCCCGTAGTGGTTGTGTAGGGAGTTATCTCTATTTCATATTATTCTTCAGTTCACTTAAGATTTTTATATTTCATTTGTATTTAATTAAAGAGATCAATAGGCACTGGTTCTCTAATTTTTCTTCTCAAAGAATGATCCTTCGAATTTATTATTATTATTATTAATTATTATTTTTATTATTATTATTATTATTATTATTATTCTGGAGCTAGATTTTCCCATACCAGACAGAACCAAGAGGGGGACCCTTCTGGACAGACCGTAAAGGAACAGGGCAGGAGGCGGTGGGCGTGTCTTGGTCTATGGCCTGGAAACTGTTGAGACTGAGAAACGTGGGAAGAACGAGGAAAGGAAGAGCACAACACGCGAGCATAAGAGACGCCAGCAAAAGGGGGAAGACGGGGAACTTTGCGTCTCGCCTCAGGAAGATAAACTTTCCAGATGCTTCAAGCTGAGGACGGCTGCCTCAAGTTTGTAATGTATACACGTGTGGCAGAAAGTAGGGTGGGCCTCACTGCAGTACAGGCAGCGAGCCTAGGGAGAAGAGCACTCCGACTTAGTGACCTTCGTTCCCACACATGGGATAGAGACAGTACTGGAGCATCTGAGGGTACCATGTCTGAACTTCCAGCACTTATTACAGAGCCGAGGAGAGGGAATGTACCTTTGAATGGAGCATCTGGCACCAGCAAGAATAACAGAGGGCGGAAGCGTCCAACCATCAAAGGACCTTCACAATCCGAAGGGGCAGACGGCGACGGTCATGAGGGGGGGGGGGCCGAGTGAACGTGTCCACCTGGAGAACAGAATGGCCTTGGGCCTCGAGGATATGTTTAATATCCTAGTGGCAGTCCTCGAGATTCCTATTACCAGTGCCAACACTGGTATTTAACCGAGTGTTCTTGGAGACCCGCACAGCGGTCTCCCCATTCTGAGGAGCAGCAGCAATGACACACGTACCGAGACGGGTGGGGTTAAAAGTAACAGGCATCTACTGAATCAACAATGTGCATATGGAGGAAGAAATCGTCAGTAGAAGAATCTAAATGATGGAGGTCAATGCACTTGGTCCATGTAACAGGACCAAACAAGGCGTGGTATGAATTAATATGGGAAGGGAGCGTGCAAGCGCTGCCATGACCGGGACGGTGGAGAGAACCCCTAGATACCTGGTTGATACCTGGTTGATGGGGTTCTGAGAGTTCTTCTACTCCCCAAGCCCGGCCCGAGGCCAGGCTTGACTTGTGAGAGTTTGGTCCACTAGGCTGCTGCTTGGAGCGGCCCGCAGGCCCACATACCCACCACAGCCCGGTTGGTCCGGCACTCCTTGGAGGAATAAATCTAGTTTCCTCTTGAAGATGTCCACGGTTGTTCCGGCAATATTTCTTATGCTTGCTGGGAGGGTGTTGAACAACCACGGACCTCTGTTTATACAGTGTTCTCTGATTGTGCCTATGGCACCTCTGCTCTTCACTGGTTCTATTCTGCATTTTCTTCCATATCGTTCACTCCAGTACGTTGTTATTTTACTGTGTAGATTTGGTACTTGGCCCTCTAGTATCTTCCAGGTGTATATTATTTGATATCTCTCTCGTCTTCTTTCTAGTGAGTACATTTGGAGGGCTTTGAGACGAGCCCAATAATTTAGGTGCTTTATCGCGTCTATGCGTGCCGTATATGTTCTCTGTATTCCCTCTAATTCAGCAATCTCTCCTGCTCTGAAGGGGTAAGTGAGTACTGAGCAGTACTCAAGACGGGACAACACAAGTGACTTGAAGAGTACAACCATTGTGATGGGATCCCTGGATTTGAAAGTTCTCGTAATCCATCCTATCATTTTTCTGGCTGTCGCAATATTTGCTTGGTTATGCTCCCTAAACGTTAGGTCGTCAGACATCATTATTCCCAAATCCTTTACATGCTGTTTTCCTACTATGGGTACATTTGATTGTGTTTTATACCCTGTATTATGTTTAAGGTCCTCATTTTTACCGTACCCGAGTACCTGGAATTTATCACTGTTAAACATCATGTTATTTACAGATGCCCAGTCGAAAACTTTATTAATATCAGCTTGAAGTTCTTTAAATGTCTTCAGCCGAGGTAATTTTCATACTGATTTTTGTGTCATCTGCAAAGGATGATACGAAGCTGTGACTTACATTTTTGTCTATATCTGATATGAGAATAAGGAAAAGCAGCGGTGCAAGGACTGTCCCCAGAGGTACAGAGCTTTTAATTGCACTTGGACTAGATTTTATATGGTTAACCGTTATTCGCCGTGTCCTGTTTGACAGAAAACAGAGTATCCAGCGTCCGACTTTACCGGTTATTCCCATTGACTTCATTTTGTATGCTATCACGCCATGGTCACATTTATCGAAAGCCTTTGCGAAGTCCGCGTATATCACATCAGCATTCTGTTTTCTTCTAATGTCTCAGTGACTTTGTCGTAGTGCTCAAGTAGCTGTGAGAGCACGATCTTCCCGCTCGAAATCCATGTTGGCCTGGATTGTGGAGGTCATTGGTCTCCATGAAATTGGTGACCTGACTCCTAGTCACTCTCTCAAATACTTTATTATGTGCGATGTTAGTGCAACTGGTCTATAATTCTTTGCCAATGCTTTGCTCCCTCCCTTTGTAGAGGTA
>WNGS01162362.1:34617-46575 GCA_020271785.1 Procambarus virginalis | reverse complement strand
ACTAACTTCACACGACATCCATTGTCACTAGGACCCATTGAGGGGGAGGGAGTTTAACAACAATGTGCACAAATGTTTAAAAGTCAGAACTCGCCCCATGGACGGCTCACCAAAAGCGACGTCTTTAAGACCTTAAATGAGCCGTCTGATTACACCCTTTTACCTTGGTCACCAAGGTGAGAATATTGTTCTCTATTTCTTGTGTGGGGAATCTCAAAAAAATAAAACTTAACAATTTGATTGCACACTTAGCGAAGTGCAACACTTCTTTCCTCTTCCCACATCATACATCGCTACCCACAGTCATCAGCCGGACCAGCCACTGGATCTGTAAATCGACACCCATCACTGCCTTCCCTGCAACGGCAATCAACCTGCAATTTCACACCGCTTTTCTGGCAGACAGGAGAAAATAAGCCCCAGTTGAAACCAAGAAAGCCGACCTTCTCAACCCGCCACCAGAGCCCCTGATGCTATACCCAACACCTCAGCTCTCACCACCAACCAACCAGACGATTCCCAGTCTTACCAACATGGTTAAATTCCTCCTACCAGTCAAGCCAGCCTTCACAATGGGGCTCCCAGGGGCCCCCAAGGGGACCGACACCCACCGATTCATCAGGGAACTGAATGTGCTGTACCTAGACAATGGCCTGGACCCCATCATAGCCCCCTGACGCAAATCATTACCTCCCCTGCCTCACACCCGGGACTTCCACATGTCGACTGCTAGGTCGATATCAACTCAGAAGTCAGCTCCACTATAGACCCAGGCTGCACAAACAGCATCATCTTCCAATCAAGCTCCAAAAGCTACTCCATCACCATCTCATCAGACGCTCTCGCAGACGTCCTCTCTCCGACCACAACCACCACCGACGTTACCGAACCACTATCACACTCGTTGACTTCAGAGCCAGCCTCTACCTCAGGCTATGAGACTAAAACCAACAACAACACGAACTACGCCACGGACTCCTCAGACAAGGAAATTTCATTAAGAGCTCCATTGCCACGACACTTCCCCTAGTGCGTACAAGATCTCCTCATGGAGGCCACATCACCGAACTCCAATGACAACACAGCCATGTCAACTAGCTCTGTCCTGGTGCCTGGTGTGGTTCCTGTGGCGGTTTTGGCTGATGCTCTATCTGGCCCTGGTATGTCTGCTCGACCGGTGAGCTGTGGACCTGGGGGCTTCTGCTTCGAGTCTTCGTCGTTCGGTGGTTGCGGAGGTGCATCCGCGGCCGGTTGCTTCTGTGGGGGCCTTCGATGCTCCTGTAGGGGTGGTGCCTGCCTCTCTCCTACCGACGATCGTCTGCTTCCCGGGATGCCGGGTTGTGGTGGAGGAGCCCTCTCCCCCGCCCCCTGCCCCTGCCTTGTCTCCCTCGTCATCTTCGGTGTCTCTTCGCCCTCCGTCCGTCTTCTCCTGCGCCGGCCCTGTCGTCCGTATTGGATGCCTCCAGTGTGCTGGATTGTGCTCTCCCGCCTGCTGAGCCTGCTCATTCTCCTGTTTCCGGTATCCGGGCGTGCCGGCGCTGTCGGGTTGTGGTGTGTGAGCCATCTCCTCTGCCTCGGCTACCTCGTCGCCTTCGGCAGATTCCTCTCTCCCTCGTGCCTTTCTCCTGCGCCGGCGCTGTCGTCTGTGCTGGATACCTCACGTGTGCTGGAGTGTGCTCTCCCCCTGCTGTGTCTGGTCGTCCTCCATTTCTGGTATCCGGGCGTGGTAGTGGCTTTTTGCCCCAGGCAGTTGAGGCTGCTGTCCTGCGTGTTAGTGCTGCCCCGGCTTTGGGGCCGCCTGCCGTTGGTTCTTCTGGGGCACCGCTTGCTAGGGTGATAGTTCCGACAATCTGCGGCCTCTTTTAAGCACCGTTGCTCGGCTCTGAGCGAGTCGCCTCGCCGGTCATGGGCAGAGGAGCGTGATGCGATAGACGATGACGATGTGGCCGACGCTGTGTTGCCTCCGGTGGAGCCTTCGGTGTTGGACGCTGTGCCTCCTGCTGGTGGCTCCCTTCAGTGGGCGGCTGCCCCTGGTGATCGCGACCTTGTAGTGGTGTTGTCGAAGGATGTGCGGCGGGGGGGGAACTGCTGCTGTTCTGGCTGGTTGGGGTGCTGGGCCCCTGCGGTGCCGCCCTCCGCGGGGGACTGTGCGGTGTCTGGCGTCGACCGGGGTGCATGCCCTAGTGGGCAGGCTGGTGTGCGGCCTGCCGTGCAGTCCGGTGTGTGGCCCTGTGATAAGCCTCCTAGGAGGAAACCCTTCCCTTTCGTCCTCTCGTCCGGCGAAGTGGTCGGCCCAGAGGCAACTGTGGAATATGACTGATGACCTGGTGCCCATCTACCATCTGGATTCCACAGGCACAGTGTTTTGTCTCGGATGTGCCGAATTTGATGCCTCGGCTACTGCGCCTCATGGACGTCCAATTCCTGACAACAATTTTTTTTTTTTTTTTTTTTTTATGTATACAAGAGTTTGTTACACTCTTGTACAGCCACTAGTATGCGTAACGTTTCTGGCAGGTCCCTGGCATACGATCCCCACCGCGAAGAATCGTTTTAAAACCAAGTACACATTTTACTGTTGAGTTAAACAGGGGCTACAGTTAAGGATTTGCGCCCAGCAATCCTCCCCAGCCAGGATACGAACCCATGACATAGCGCTCGCGGAACGCAGGCGAGTGTCTTACCACTGCGCCACGGAGACTTAAACTTCAACTTCTTTGGGAAGCTTATTGCTTACGGTTTCCGGCTCAGGAGTACCCGGAGAAGTATGTGTGACTGGTGTGTTTGGTTTCTGTCTGTTTTGTGCGTCATGATTCCCAGTGCCCGCGTGCACGGGTGGGTGTCCTTGTGTGTGAGTGTGGGCAGTGTGGGTGTTGTGCTTTGCCCATGCGTGGCCTGTTTTGTTGTGCTTGCCTTTTATACGTGTTTTGTGGTGTGATTGTGTGTGGTTGTGGGCGTTTGGTGTTATTTCTTGCGTGTCATTGCGCACCCCCGTGTTTTGTGTTGGGGTGGCGGGCGGTGTGGTTGTGTATGTTGCTTGTGTGCGTGTTTCTTTTCTTGGGCTCGTGTATTGCTTTAGTATTGTACTACATTTCTGTTCTTTATGTTTTTCTGTTTGTATTTCACTGTTTCTGTAATTCGCTGTTTTTGTTTTGTTTTTTATTGTTTCCTGTAGTTATGTATTTTTACCTCTGCCAGTGGTTTCGGAGGCCTTTTCCACGTCCATGTAATTGCTGTGTGTCCATTTTTCATGTTGTGTAGTTTCGCTCAGTACCTCGCGTTTCTAGGTTCTGGTGATGTTCTGTGTTATTCTGTACCTGTATTTGTCTTTGTTTATGTATTGTGTATTCTGCTATACCTTGTATAATTCTAAAAAAAATATCCATCTGACCATTTTCCCCTATGGATATTAACACAAGCGACACTGTTATTTAGAGAAGTGCAGCTAGATCAGTAAATCATCGACAGAGTTCGAGTGCATCACTTTACTACTGGAAAAAATGTGAAGATTATACTGTATTTCTGTAGTGATGGCGACTGCAGTTATGAAGGCTTGCATCTATGGAAAACATCAGCCTCGGGATCCCGAAGAAAGTGTTAACTGGAATTCGTTTATGCCCAAGGAAACCTTGTAGGAAAGAGCACAGAATAATTAAACGAAATCTCAGTTTGCCTTTAGAACATCAAACTATTTCCGGAACATTTAAAAGCGAAGAAAGAATTTCTGCCCGCGCTGTCCAACTTGCTAGATGTACCACCAGAGGTCGTGAAAGATGCCGACCCCATCCAGATTCTCAACATGCTTAAAACAAAACGTTCATCAGAAACGTGCGTTAACACTAAGTTAACCCATGACATGACTTGACATACCATCAGTGATCATAGAGGAAGGCGACTCCCTCATGATGCTCAACTTCGAAGCAAATATTTGACAGCCAGACACAAACGTTCAATCAATGACATCACTGTTGATATCCCAGACTGATTAAGTGATGGAGAATTGGGATATTGTGACGGTGTTCCCACCCTTCTAATTCTCCCACGCCTGCTGTAAGAGTCATGTCCACTATTCCCGAGCATTCTCTACATTGCAGGCAACAATTGAACATATGTGGGAGAGAACAGTATTCTCGAAGAGCCGAGAAATTTGCAAAAATAGAACATTTTGTCCTGTGGGATAGGCCCTTTAGGGAGCCAATATGGCGCTGGCGAGTCTGTCCTCCCGCCAAAACTGTGTGACGTCAGTGGCGCCAGATTGGTCACCGTCAGCGACATGGCACTGGGAGCCAATGAAAACCAACTTTGGGAAAAGTGACGTCACATAGGCATAGGGGGTCCGCCCGTGTTGGCGCCAGGCGACATCAGTCTTTCACGACACGTCCGAGAGGTAGGACGCGCGATCGGTCATCCTGTCAGAGTGACGGATTTACCGAACTCCGGTGGATTTAAGCGTCTCCAGTTGTTGGCACGCACTCTGTGAGGTCTTCCTGCAACCCAGAATTGGCTCAGATAAGGAATTGACAGAATATTGAGCAACAAGTGCTCAGGGGACAGGTGTGTTGCAAGAAGTGGGCCGGGCATCGACGTGTGTCGTCGTTGGCAGTTCACCAGTATAAGAGGCAGCTTAGTGGCCGGGCCACCCACCGTGAGGGAACCAGGTTGACAGCCTTGTCAACCAGGTTGAACGTGTGATCGACGATCCTGTCAAGTTTGACAGTAACCCCACCTTCGTGGAACCCTACGAGTCAACAGTTGGATGCAAGCACGTCGAGAAGTCTTCCCAAATACCTAGCATTATATCTAGACGACGAGGGAATTGACGGTGTTGTGAGCTTCAAGTGCTCTGAAGTCGGGTGCTGTGCGTGTGTCGTCCGGGACGGCTGATAACTTCAGTGACTTCGTAGTGGTGAGAGGCAGTTACTCTGGGAGTACAGTGACAAGGACTAATTGGGAAACGTACGACGACCGCCGAGACGTAGGCTGGCTGCCGTAGTTGGGAGGAAAGTTGACGGCCAGGAGACCGACTTCAACCCTGCGACGTACTGTAGAGAAAGAAGCACGGACCTGCTGTGTACAGAAGCGGCGAGACGCGACATCCTAAGGTGTGGGCTTGTGTTTCTGGATGAACGAGGCGAGAGCCTGGACCAGGAGCTACAACCCAACTGTCATCCTAGGATAGGTGAAGTAGGTGTTTACAGTTCCCTCCCATTTCCCCTTTAGTTAGCTATATATATTCTTGTCAGTATATTTTGTATGTCGTGAGCAAGTCTCACTTGAGTTTAAGTCACAGAGAGCACAGTATGTGGTGAGGCTACCCAGAGCGCTCACAGTATCAGTTTACATATATATCTATGTGTGGGTGTGTGCAAGCACCGAGATTCATCAGAGAATTTACTGTGACTATTATTATTGATCTGTGATTATTATTATTATATATATATTGGTAGTAAACCAGATATTGGTGTGTTGATCTATATAAACTATTGATATAAATGCCTGTGGATTGATTTCTATAATCTATTGATATAAATGCCTGTTGATTGATCTCTATAATCTATTGATATCAGTGCCCGTGTGTTGATCTCTATAATCTATCAATATAAATGCCCGTGTGTTGATCTCCATAATCTATCGATATAAATGCCTGTGTGTTGATCTCTATGATCTATTGATATATATATGCCTGAAGTTTGATTACTGATTTATATATGACATGATTGTGTGCTGAATAATATCATATACGTGAAGTGTTTGCCAGTGATATCTCTTTAAGAGGAAGTATAAATATAAAGAAAAGTTCAGTGATCAAGTGAGTGCATTCACAGTAAATATTATTAAGAATAGAGTAATCTTTTGGTACAGTGAAAAGTCACTGTGAGAGTATTGTGAATATAGATGTTGATCGTGAGGCCAGTGAAATCATAAGTAAGCCATGTGAACGTTGAATAGTGTTTTGGAAAAAGTTAAATAAACGGGGATCGTGACAATTAGAAAACAAGTACTAGTCTGTTCCCACGATCGCGAGGGCCCGGTCAGCTGGCATTCTGACAGGTGACACGTGCCGATGTTGCCATATGGTGCGCTCTAGAATATTATGCTATGAATGGAGCGATTGTCATATATTAATTCTGATACATTGATGCATATATATTTCTCGTTGTCTTTTAAGTAAAATACCAAAACTCTTTGGTGTTTGATATCATCCCCTCCATTTATCTTGTGACCGTGTAATGATATAAAGTAGAGTGACCTGCCTGATACTATATTACTGGATTTGCTCTTGCCACAATTACACCTAACCACTGCAGTGTTACTGGACATCTAAAAAACCAGTTGGCGACCTTGAAGGCTGTGTAAGAGTTCGGCGTCGGGAGGGCCACAGATTGAGGGAACGATCTGTGCTCCCACTCATCTTACAAATCTAAGGCCGGTTGTGAGATCGACTGGGATACTCTCCGAGGCCAGCAGTGGAGCCTAGAGGATTTGAGGGAAGACCCGCCGAACGACGGTGAGTAAGGGTTATTGTTGGAGCAACCACCTGGAAAGGAGATCCATTCTACTGTTGCTTTAACCCTTCTCTAACGAGAACACCGTGAAACCCCGACAATATATAGTGAAGCTCAAGGATGTAGTGCCCCGGGCTGACAAACTCAAACATTAACAAATAATGTTCGTCAACTTTACGACAATAATGGACACCTTACACGTGAAATATAAATGCAGCTGGTGTCACATCTAGACGCTACGGGCGTTCGAGGCCGCTCGCACAGTTCCAGAGAATTACTCTAATTCATGTCTTAAACATTAAAAAACCTAAAAAATTTAAATCTGATATTCCAAGTTGTAATTTTATTGTTTGATATAAACAATGATATAAACTATTTATATAATATGAAATAAAACATGTTTTAACCTGTGACTCATTTACCAAATTCAGCCTGTAATTCCATATCTTGCAGAGAAGCTATGTGTTCTCGCCTCTTAAACCATTGTACAACCAATGTGTTTTGGGTAAATGAAGTTGCTTCGTAAAATTAAGCTTCCCTAAGGCTGAGTAGTCATATTTGTTATTTACAATGAGGACATAATGAAATACACAGACGCTGAAGCAACCTTTGATCAACACATCCAGTCTTGGTAGGCATCCAGGTACTTGGTAGCATCCAGTAACTTGGTAGTTAACACTAACATACACTTTAATCACTTCAGCAGTCACACGCCGGTTACATCAGCCCGTCCTCTGGATTTGCCACGACGGACAAAATGATGAACTAAATTGCTGTTTGGAATTTTGACATTATAATGGGATGCACTATTCGAGAGGACACTTTCGTTGCTAACCAACATTGCCCTGAGTTTGTATCATTAATCTACAACCCAATTCACAAACCATAATATTTTTTTCTAGTTCGAAAATGATCTAATTTGCTTCTATTATTTCGTGATTATTATTATTATTATTATTAATAACTTCTGCCATTATTATTCTTTCTAGCATCAGAACAGTAGAAAACATTTGGACATTAAGGGCAGCTCATGTTAACGGTTGAAACGATCGGTAAAATAATCCACGTCTGTTTTAAGAACATAAAAATCAAGGATATTGGCCCTCACATGGCAGCTTCTATTTTATTCACAGTCATTCTTATACGTCTAACCTACGCTTGAAACAATCAAGGGACCCTACATCTTTTATGTTACCCTGATAATTTGTTCCAAAAATCAGTAACCCTGTTACCAAACCAGTATTTATCCAGGTCTTTCCTAAATCTAAACTTGTCTAATTTTCATCCATTGTTTCGTATTCTATTGAGTTTTTGTTTTCTATACCTTAACCTTGTTATATCCGTTCTTCCGCTTGTACACGTAAGGAGGGGGGGGGTAGAAATAGCCTAAACTACTCTATCCCCGTGAGATGTACTTTGTCTCAAACGTAGTTTAACTTGCACACTGCCATCAGGGCCACCCCTAACTCTTCTCCTTACTAGATAATATAAATTAAGCTTTAACAATCTTTTTCCACAAGGAACGTTCCTAATTCGTGGTGTTAACGTTGTCATTCTATGCATGACGCATTCTATAGTATAGCTACCCAAACAGATCATTATCTAAATAAGGCCTAAGGAGCTATCTTCTCGAGGTTATCTTGAGATGATTTCGGGGCTTTTTTAGTGTCCCCGCGGCCCGGTCCTCGACCAGTCCTCCACCCCCAGGAAGCAGCCCGTGACAGCTGACCAACACCCAGGTACCTATTTTACTGCTAGGTAACAGGGGCATAGGGTGAAAGAAACTCAGCACATTGTTTCTCGCCGGGGCCTGGGATCAAACCCAGGACCACAGGATCACAAGTCCAGCATGCTGTCCGCTCGACCTCCCTAGCTAGTTACTTCTGCAGAAAAACACAAGGTGTTTTATTGCTAACGCTTCTATAAATATTCCCAGGGTCCTATTTGCCTTATTTCGAACAGTTATGCATAGATTTTTTTGCTTCCAGTTCTTACTAATTATGACCAAGATTCCTTTCACAATCTCATCACCTTCCTCCTGATATCCTGTGACTATCATCATTACCTTGCCTCATAACCTTACTTTTCTCAGTATTAAACTATCTGCCGGTGTTTTTGATAATTTCTGAAGCCTATCTACATCACCTTGAAATGATTTTGATCCATGATATTAATACATACTTTAATATATACATGATACAGTTACTTCATATCTATATATGTAGTTTAATACATATATGGCTCAAATGTAAATTATTGAGTGTTATGTACTGACTAGTTCAGGGGTAATTCCCCCAGGGATTTTTTTAGTTCGTGGGGGGGGGGGGTGGGGTTGAGTTTTAGAGTTAGCTGGCTTAGCAAAATCAACACGATCAATTAGCAAAAATACAAACTTCCAGCTCCACAGTGTGAGATTTTTCTCTACGCCTACCTCCCTTAGGAGGTGGACTACAAGTTTAAAGGCTGCTCTTGGCAGTTAAGCATGAGTCCAGTAGAAAAAGGAGAAGCGGGAGCAAACCGCCAGGCTTCCACCAGCAGGGGTGAAAACCTGTCCACAATAGGCCGCTGGTTCCTCCTAGTTAAACATGACGTTAAAACCAATAAAGGGTAACCGACGGGTTCTCACAATCAAATTTTATATTTGTTGTGTGGCGCTATGAATTGGAATTCGAATTCCCAAGAGCGCAGCCGTCATATCAAAGATTTAAAACAACAATATCAATATATATCAGAACAATGGGAGTGGTACAGAATAGTTGAAGGTTGACATCAAAGACTGTTAACAAATAACAATTTATTATAACAAGAGACTAGACTACTACATTAAAACAAAAGAATGTCAATGACGTTACTCGAACATAAGCGTGCCCACAGAGGAATCAACACGCAAGCAAGAACTAACAGATCTATAATCACAATTACAACAAATGACACAGTGAGTTCTGGAACACGTCTCCAGTAACCTCCTAACTGTTCTACGCCTCAGTGCAGTCTACACCTGCAATAGCGGTTGCAATGCAATCAAATCAGTAGCCTTTCAATGACATCAATAACTAATGGGATCACTGGCAACTCCAGCACCCTTCCTCAAATTAATCTTTACGTTAATGTCCATCCAGTGGCACCATAACCAACAGCTAAATAGCAACCCTTGCTGTGTGGCTGCATACTGAACTAACCTGAACACAGGTGTGCCCACTGATGACGCAATAATGCAAACTCAAAGAAAAATATCACAGACTAAGTTACACCACAGCGTGTGATTTAATTACGTTACAGTCCAACCAGTGGCATTTGCAACACAGCTATTCAACAGCCCCTCGAGAAATGACAGCAGGCTCCATCCTGCTGACACTTCGGGCTGACAACATGAACTAACTGAACAATCTTCCACTGATGACACAAGCAAGCAATCAATAGTGACACGACTTCCTAGTGGCAGCTACTCTAATCACAAGCTTAAGGCCCTCCCTCCCAACAGGAGAGACCCCCGTAATCAGGTGGGTAGTCTAACAGTGACTCACCCCTATCACAACTAAAGTGAACACAGTCAGGCAAGGTGGGATTCTGGGACACAGCTCCACTCATCCCTAAGTTACTTTACCCTCGTCACTAGACGATAACCAAAAGAAATTGCCTTAATCAATTACAACATTGATTATGTGAATAATGATGGAAATTGACTGATCACAGCAGTCAGCAACAAGTACTACTTTAATCACAAACAAGTGTCTCACTCTAGACACAACATGATAGTACTCTACGTTAACACAAGTCCTCTTGTCACAATAACTCAAACTCTTAAATTACATCACACTTGACTCCTTGCAAGTATTCAGTGAGTAATTCTTAATTAAGGTCAAACGGACCACTAATTACATCCCATTGAGTTACGTTAACTAAGCCTACCCCAAGTGGGTGGCTTCTCAACAGTCTGTGTATCACTAATTACGTTTACTTACTAATGAGTGCTAATTACCCTAATTAGCCTTGAGCAATTAATTAACTGTCACCAGGACCGATAATTAATCATACATAAATACGTCTCACTCCGCACTGCCTAAGCAGGTCTCATCAAACACTGTGAATTCACGGAAGAGGAGTTAATTACCCTAATTAACAATGAGTGCAACTTAATCCACTGTCACCAGACAGAATATGATTAATATAACGTATTATGCTAACCCCATGACCTCGCTTTACCGAGTCATCTGAGTCCTCAAGACTCCAGACGTTAATTACTCCACTAATTATCATGAGCCACTAATTGCCCCAACCCTGAAAGGCAGTTAGTCTCGAGCAACTGACGTTAGCACTATCACTGACAGACTCTGACAGATCCTCTCCCACTACGTGAATTCATGATGAGAATGCTAATTACATAATTAGCTAGAGTGGTCAATTAATTGTCACACGGACAATTAATTGCACCGGACACGTATTCCCACAAGCTCAAGTTCAACACTGTTCTCCCATACAGCACTCACTCATTCAACAACTTCAAGTGTGCACCCCCTTATCCAGTTAATTACCCCTAATTAACTCACTGAATCCTTAAGTACTCCACACAACTCAAAGAAACAAAGTAACCCTAAGGTTACACAGGTCACACATATAATGGCATGCAAAACATAAAATAGCACTGCCCACATACAGTTGCGACTACTGCAACTCGTTAATTACTATGCCCACACAGTAGTGACACACGGTTTTGCAACAATCAGGTATACCAATCTTACTGTCCCTCCAATCTTGCAAACGTTGCAAAAGATCGCCCGATCCCGGTTGCTTCAGCAAGACAATTTACGTTAATATAAGACACCGTCGCTCTACGCGGACAGCTGGCACTAATTCTCCCATAATTAGGCAAATTAACTAATTGCTCGCTCTCATTAAGTGACTGAGAATTTCCTGAATACTCAAAGGGTCCCTTTAAATCCTCAACACAGTTCCTAGGACAGTATATCGTATACCGATAACACTGCACAAACCTGCACATAATGATACCGTCAGCATGCCCCCCATGCTAATGACATCATTAGGCAATCAGTCAGCGATCACATCTACTGACTCACCACACAACCTCATACATGCAACATGCAAATGAAACATATGAAATGGCCTCCATAACAATGTAAATTAATCACAGTATATATAGACCTCAGGATATTCACTAATAACCCTGCCCCACGGGCTGCTTAATTAACTCTAACCGGCCTAATTACATAATGAGGTACCATGGCACTAACCAAGGCTGGACGATTATACACAATCGCCAGACGGATCATTTATATGATGATTTCTCTACACTGACTGGTCCAAACTCCAGTCAGTCTACACACAACCTATATCTACAGATATATAATTATAACACTACGTGATTTACAGTGAAATTCCCACTCCAGGTACTGCCCCACAGTCCACCTGGGCATGCCACGACGGGCGTCTCAGC
>WNGS01162361.1:120204-210118 GCA_020271785.1 Procambarus virginalis | reverse complement strand
CACCACCACTACAAGGTCGCGATCACCAGGGGCAACGCCCACTGAAGGGAGCCACCAGCAGGAGGCACAGCGTCCAACACCGAAGGCTCCACCGGAGGCAACACAGCGTCGGCCACATCGTCATCGTCCATCGCATCACGCTCTTCTGCCCATGACCGGCGAGGCGACTCACTCCGAGCCGAGCGACTGTGCTTAAAAAGAGGCCGCAGATCGTCGGAACTATCACCCCAGCAAGCGGTGCCCCAGAAGAACCAACGGCAGGCGGCCTCAAAGCCGGGGCAGCACTAACACGCAGGACAGCAGCCTCAACTGCCCGGAGCAAAAAGCCACTACCACGCCCGGATACCAGAAACGGAGAAGGACCAGACACAGCAGGCGGGAGAGCACACTCCAGCTCACGTAAAGTATCTAGCACGGACGACAGCGCCGGTGCAGGCGAAAGGCATGAGGGAGCGAGAAATCTGCCGAAGGCGACGAGGTAGCCGAGGCAGAGGGCAGGGGGGAGGGCTCACCCACCACAACTCGACAGCGCCGGCACGCCTGGATACCGGAAACGGAGAATGAGCAGGCTCAGCAGGCGGGAGAGCACAATCCAGCACACTGGAGGCATCCAATACGGACGACAGAGCCGACGCAGGAGAAGACGGACCGGAGGTGAGGAGACCACCGAAGATGACGAGGGAGACGATGCAGAGGGCGGGGCAGGGGGCGGGGGAGAGGGCTCGCCCACAGCAACCCCGGCTTCCCTGGGAAGCAGACGATCGTCGGCAGGAGAGGCAGGCACCACCCCTACAGCAGCATCCAAGGACCCCACAGAAGCAACCGGCCGCGGATGCACCTCCGCAACCACCGAACAACGAAGACCCGAAGCAGAAGCCCCTAGGTCCACAGAGCTCACCAGTCGAGCAGACATACCAGGGCCAGATAGAGCATCAGCCAAAACCGTCGCAGGAACCACACAGGCACCAGGACAGAACGAGTAGGTGCCGAGGAAGCCCCTTGCTCAGACAAGCCGGGGAAGTCACCCTCTAAGAAAACCGAAGGAGCCTCAGCATGAGGAGCATCACAGCTGGCCGCCACATGGCCCTCAGCACCACACCGGTAACAGGTCCGTGTCTGGCCCTGATAAATGACTTGGAGCAAGAGCCCACGATACAAAACTCTGGACGGAATGGGTGTCGTAACCCGCTTAACGAGCACCCATACGTATCCCTCGCAACCGGCCTGCACTCATTGAAGCCGTGAACCACCACCACACCGTATCTCGTAAACACCGACTTCAGCTAGTCCACGGGGAAAGCGACCAGCACACCATGAATGCTCACATATGGCATGGCCCCCCAGGGATCCGAAACCTCCACAGACACAGCTGATGCAGGAATAGTAACTGTGCGTGCATCCCAGCGTGCCACAAACTCCCGGTACAGCAGACTCGAGTTGAAGGACACCGCCACCCGACTAGGTGAGAGCTTTTCAAGCCCAAGCAAATCAAGAACGTCTACATGGAGCACATTTATGGTCGCAATCTAGACCAGCAGCCAGTCCACAGCCCCAGAAAAGGCTAAGCATGCCGTGTCAACCCGCCGAACACGGGAAACACCCCAACAACCATACCGCCAGCCGGGTCCTTCAGCCAGCGGGCGCACTGTCCCACAAACCACACCCGCCTCCACTCAACGCCAGGCAACAACTGGCAGGGCAGGCGGGCACGTCTTGACCCCCTGGCGGCCAGGGAGCGAATTTCATCAGATGGATAGTAACCTCTAGGTAAGACTTGTGGTCAGTAGGTACTATGGTGACCAAATGGATTGATAGACTGATTAAGATTAAGCCACCCAAAAGGTGGCACGGGTATGAATAGCCTGAAAGTGGTCACTTTGGAACCATTACCAATAGCTGGAACTGGAGATCGGTAAATGAATGGATTTTTTTTTGGGGGGGGGGATGGCAGTCATTGAGGGCAAGCGATACTAATTATATAGCTGGTGAGCTAATGAAGGCCTCAAGGTCTTCCGTGTTTTCTTAGTCAGTCTTGCTGCTAGTTGACATGGCTGTGTTGTCATTGGAGTTCGGTGATGTGGCCTCCATGAGGATATCTTGTACGCACTAGGGGAAGTGTCGTGCCAATGGAGCTCTTAATGACATTTCCTGGTCTGAGGAGTCCATGGCGTAGTTCGTTGTTGGTAGTTTTGGTCTCAGCCTGAGGTAGAGGCTGGCTCTGAAGTCAACGAGTTGCGATAGCTGGTTCGGTAACGTCGCTGGCGGCTGTGGTCGGAGAGATGACGTCTGCGAGAGCGTCTGCTGAGATGGTGATGGAGGTAGCTTTTGGAGCTTGATTGGAAGATGATGCTGTTTGTGCAGCCTGGGTCTATAATGGAGCTGACTTCTGAGTTGATATCGACCTAGTGGTCGACCATGTGGAAGTCCCGGGTGTGACAGGGGAGGTAATGATTTGCGTCAGGGGGCTATGATGGGGTCCAGGCCATTGTCTAGGTACAGCACATTCAGTTCCCTGATGAATCGGTGGTTGTCGGTCCCCTTTGGGGGCCCCTGGGAGCCCCATTGTGAAGGCTGGCTCGACTGGTAGGAGGAATTTAACCACTGTTTGGTAAGATTGGGAATCGTCTGGTTGGTTGGTTGGTGAGAGCTGAGGTGTTGGGTAAAGCATCAGGGGCTCTGGTGGCGGGGTTGAGAAGGTCGGCTTTCTTGGTTTCAACCTGGGCCTTTATTTTTTCCTGTCTGCCGGAAAAGCGGTGTGAAATTGCAGGTTGATTGCCGTTGCAGGGAAGACAGTGATGGGTTGTCGATTTACAGATCCAGTGGCTGGTCCGGCTGATGACTGTTTGGTCAGCGATGTACTGATGTGGTAAGAGGAAAAGTGGTGCACTTCGCTAAGTGTGCAATCAAATTTTTAAGTTATTTTTGAGATTCCCCACACAAGAAATAGAGAACAATATTCTCACCTTGGTGACCAAGGTAAAAGGGTGTAATCAGACAGCTTCTTTTAAGATCTTAAAGACGTCGCTTTTGGTGAAGGTATGGCCGTCCATGGGGCGAGTCCTGACTTTTAAACATTTGTGCACATTGTTGTTAAACCCCCTCCCCCTCAATGGGTCCTAGTGGCAATGGATGTCTTGTGAAGTTAGTCAGGATTGCTGGTGTGGACCAGGTGTGTGTGTGGTGTAGTGGAACAAATGGATTAATTGATGAATATTAAGCCACCCAAGAGATGGCACGGGCATGAATAGCCCGTAAGTGGTAGATTTTTGTTTAGTAAAAGTATACTGTGTGCCGAGTTCACATTTAAGTCAGGCTGCTATCGCGGGGTTGGATACTGCTTGACAGTATTTGAGGGTGTCCAGCTGCTGGACACCTCTTTTGACCAGAAGAGTGGCAGTGTTGATGGCTTTAGGGTGGTTACTGCAAGATTCAGGGACTCTTAAAGCTCTTGTAAGGTCATTGGTAGCTTCATATTCCTGAGATAGTGTAGTAGTGGCTTTTCTGTGATTGTTTGGCAAAAGATGCATTCCCTCTGTCTGGGTTAACCAATCTCCCAGTTGCATCTGTAACCTAGACAGTCTATATAACCGAACTGCTTATGCTTTGTGGATTCCTTTTGGGGTATTTAACCTTTTTAACTTGGTGGCCTGAAGATACCATATTGCAGAAGGCGAACCTTCTGCTACTCGTTGTTTCTGGGCTCTGTCAAGGCGAGTGTTTTTTGGTGATGGTGTGTATTTATTCGAGGCAGGGTTGGATTGTTTTATTAATCACTGGATAACTAGTTATCAATTAAGTAATTTCATCGCATTTAATGGTATTAAAACCTAGTATTCCTTAGGTTCCTGATACGATCCCTGGTGGAGTCGGAAACAAATGGGCAGAGTCTGTTTCACCCTGATGCACCTGTTACCTAGCAGTAAATAGGTACGTGGGAGTTAAAGCTGCAACGGGCTGCTTCCTGGGGGTGTGTGTAACGAAAAGGATGCCTGGTCGAGGACCGTGCCACGGGGCGCTAGGCCCTGAAACCATATCAAGATAACCTCTAGGTAAGGCTCCTCCCACGGTGGGGAACAAGTGTAGTTTGGGTGTAGGTGATCACCTCCTCTATAAACAATCGCGCTTTTGAATTGTAGTAGCTTAGAAATTTTCCCGCTCTGGCAGCCCAAGAGTTTTCATTGTTTTGTCGAAGTCCATCCACCAAGGCCCGTCTTGCTGGGTTGGATCAGGGGAATAAATTATCTTGCTGATAATCATAGCTGTTCTTTATTTTCTGTCTTGAAGAGAGGGCAAACTAGTTTCCAGTCTCGGTTTCAAGCCTGGTCTACATAGGGGGCTCCCAGGGCAGCCCTAATAGCATTGTTTTTGGCTACTTCAAGCTTTTTCCCTGTGTGTGAGATTGGATTGAGTGCAGGTGGGGCATAGTCGATCAGTGACCTGACTGCCTGTACATTTTTTTTTTTTTTTTTTTTACATGCGAACATGCCAATAAATACAATAAAACAAGAATAAACAAACACAAACACATAATACAATCACATATAAATACCGGCCTGAAGGGCCGACAACAAAACAACAAATGAGCATAAACACAAAGGAACACAGTAAACCTAAATAACAAGACAAGACAGGAGGGCAATGTAAATTAACCAAATACTACACATAACACAAAATCAGTAGAAAAGGAACAGTGCAAGACGTGTCGTGCAACGTGAAGCGTACAGGCAAGCATAAGTAAGGCAACAGATTACAATAAACACAAGGCACAGTTACAAGGACAAAGGCACAAAGTTACAAAGGACAAAGTTACAAAGGACAAAGGACAAAGACACAAGAAGAAATCACAAAGGCACAAATATTAAAGAATCAAACACACAAAACATCGGCCTGAAGGGCCGACAACAAAAAAACAATAAGCACAGCAGTACAATGACAAAATACCCAAACCCTCACCCAACAACCCAACCCGTGAACAAACACAAACAAGCCAAACTGGCCCTGAAAACCCACACACAAAGTAAATACAAAACACACACGCACGCAATCGCACACCACGCACACAAACGAACAACACAACAACACATAGCACAAACACACACAACAAAACAAAAATCACCTATAAGAATAAGACACGACAGTGGGAGGCACATACTTATCAGGAAATTCATGCCTAGGATATTTCTGCTTATAAGCTTCCCACACTAAGTACTCCCAGTCGGTAGGACAACGGTCCCCTTGCTTCAGGGGGGGCGAGCATATATTCGGGAACCACCAGATCAGGCGGAAACGGCAGCATCCGAAGCTGGGCGACAGTCGTGCATAACGAGGGAAGGCAGAACGAAGGGAAGCGGAAGACACGGAAGAAGCGCCTCTCACTGCCCGAGAAGGCCCCACCGCCGGACGCACAGGAGAAGACGACGAAGTCCGCCGAGACGGCAACCCCACATCTGACACCGCAGGTGACACAGTAGAGACGGTCGGAGACGGGAGAGGTGGCAAACCCGCTGCCGCAGAGACGGGAGACGAAACTGGGGGCACGGAGCCCCCAGAGGGAGCAGTCTTCTTGAACACCATCACCAGGTCACTACGCTCACCAGCAGGAGGAACCACCCCCCACGCAGAACCGGAACCATCCGACGCAGGCGACGCACCGGAAGCAAGCTCCACAGGCACCTCACTAGAAGAAACATCGAGACAGGCAGCCGCAGGCACATGGACCTCCGCCACCACCGAGGAATGCGACGGAACCTCACCACTGTCGCTGGAAGATCCACCATCGTCGAATTCTCCCGCTTCAGCCCAATCAGAAGATCTCCGGGAACGCTTGGGCACTGGCCGCACATCATCAGAGCCGGATGTCGATCCAGAGACCCGGACAACACAAGCCGGGCGAACCGACGCCCGCCGCAGGACGGCAGCATCCTCAACCACACGGGGAACCAGGTCGAGCACAGTAGGTGGTCCCACAGCAGCCCCAGCACATCCTGGGCACACGTCGAGGGCGCAGTGACAGGCACCACAGACTGAGAACAGGAAGACGGGGGAGCCGCGCATACAGGAGCGGGAAGAACGACGGAAGCATCCAGGACAGTAACCGGGGCAGGACGATCATCCGACGGCGATGCAACCGCCTGAGAGGCAACCGCAACCGGCGACACAGCCTCTGGGGGAGGGGCGACATCTGCAGAAGACGCTTCAGGAGACGCCTCAGGCGACACACGCGGTACGGCAACAGCCAAAGCGGCGGCCACACCCACCGAATCCTCCTCCACAGGCAGCGGCGGGAAATCCTCCTCACGGAAGAGGGTGATAGGGGCGACGTCAGGTTCAGAGCACCCAGCAGCCTGATGACCCAAGAGGCCACAACGGTAACACGTACGGGGCTGACGAGCATAAAACACTCTGACAGAACACCCCAGAAGCCTCACTTGAGAAGGAATGTCCGCCCGCAGCCTCATTCCTAGGGTGCGAATATTGGACCGCACACCCTTGAGCGGACCCGAGGAGAGCAGGTGCAACCGCACACTGACGACCGCCCCAAACCGGCTGAAATAACGCCTCAGCAGTCCCTCCGGAAATTCCAGGGGCGCCCCATGCACGCTGACATACGTGATGGCACCACTGCGGTCGGAGACAGTTACAGCGCCCGCGCCTTCGGGCAGGGGCAAGGTCCGCCCCTCGTACCGACGTAAAAACGCCCTATACACCTCCTCGGTAGTTAGCTTAACAACCACTCGACGGGCAGACACCAGCTCAACACCATAAACATCCCCCACAGGGACCCGCAGCATGTCACACAGCACCAAACCCACCTCGGGATAACCCGCCCGAGCAGAAAACTCCAGTGCGATTGACTGGGCACGCACCACAGGGGGGAGGGGGGCCCCCATGGCGCCGACACGCCAAACCACACCCGCCCCCTCGCAACTCTAGGTAGCAACTGGCAGGTCAGACGGGCGCGTCTTGACCCCCTGGCGGCCAACCTCGGAATCCACTGCCTGTACATAGTATGTGCGAAACACTTGCAGATTGGCTCCTCCAGAGAGGGAGGTTAGCGATCTGGTGATTGCTGTCCGGGCCGCAGTGTTCTTTCAAGTAAGAGACCTCGGCATTAAAATTTGTCCAGGATTATTCCTCGATACTGATAAATGTCTACCCATTCAATTGGTTGACCCTTGTCGGGGTTCCCAGGGTGAGCAACGGTATACAAGGACTTTATCCCGGATTCCTGGCAATGTTGCCAATGTCGAGGTTCACCGTAAGAGGGTGAGCAACAGTATCTATAAGATATCCTCTCAACGGTCGCACTATTGGCGATAGGTATCCCAGTCAATCCCCAACCGGCCTCTGATCAGGAATGAGTGGTAACACAGCTTGCTCTGTTTACAACTGGGTGACTGCCCCGACAAGGGCTCTAATACTATCTGCAAGGTCGACAACTGGTGTTTCCTGTGTCCAGTAACACTTCAGTGGTATTGTGGGATTGTGGTAACAATGGCAAGATCTAAAACTCAATAGATCTGATATCAGGCAGATATTTATTTCTGTCACTATCTCCTTCCAAGTATTATATAACCACAAGGTTTATGGAGGGGATGATACAAACGCCAAGGTATTTTGTATTTTACTTAAAACTCAAGACATCATATTTTTATATCGGCAAGCAAACACCTAGTATGTGCAAAAGTCGCTCGCTCTCCACATATAATCAGGAACACACCAAGATGGCAATGCTCCCCCTCACGTTAACGTCAAAATCAGCCGAGCGACCCCCCCCCCCCCTTCACTGCGTGATCTCTCACTGCACTTTGTTTGTTGGCATTATGCGCCTGTTTCTTAAATTATCAAGAGTCACTAAGTGTCCCACAACACAATATTTGCAACAATGGCCACAGCACGCAAATGATTCCCTACACCGATCTTGAGCTCAATCAAACATTTCTATTTTAATGAACATAATAATTCACTATCATGGCGTAACACACTATACTTCATATAATAACGAAGGCAACAAGATATAATACTGGAGTTCTCAGTAATTCCTTTCGTAGGCGAATATTCAATTGATCACTGCACACATGAAAAATTATTCAACCCACAAGCATGTTTATATATATATATATATATATATATTATATATATATATATATATATATATATATATATATATATATATANTTTTTGTATGACTTCAAAGCATTATGTAACGATTGCAAAGTATTTTCATACTCATAACAATGCCATTCCCGAAGACAGTACAGACACTCATTAAAATTAGAACATTAATGGTATATCTAACAAACAAAATCAAAACTTGCTACATTACTCAAACATCTCTCTGAATGAAGGCACAATGACATGGTGGAGCCGTCAATCTCCCAAAGATTTTAATCCAAATAAACCTGATAATTATGGAGTAGAGCTGTACATGCTAGCTGAATCAAAGACTGGTTACATCTTTGATATTGAAGTATATGCAGGAATTAGGACAACAATTCAAAGGGTTATGAGTTTCATTGCACCATTGAGGAGCAAAGGTTACCATTTACATACAGATAACTGCTATAACTCGCTTCAACTTATGGAACAGTTGCTTAAACATGGTGTATACACCTGAGGTACTCTCAGATTTCAGCGTAGTGCACCCAAAGATCTTCAGCTAGAAGCAAAGAGGAAACAGTATTAATGAGAGAATCCTTAGGAGCCGTGATGAGGGTACGAACCTATGCAGTGGGTGTTCCCCCACACACGCCCTAGTCAACGACATGGTATAAGGGTTGCAACCTCGAGTTCTACTGAACATACAAGGATTTCCTGAGGCTTCTACTGAAGCTGGGCCAGGAGTTTCACACATCCCCCCCCCCCCCCACATGCACTCTGGCTCTGTCATCCAGGAATGTTCTCCCTCTGACTCTCCTCCTTTAATACACAGTAATCACACTAACGTGACTGCATCAGTGAGAAAATCCGTAGGAGCTGTGATGTTTCGAACCAGGGCATGCATGGGAACACCCACTGCATAGGTTCGAACCCTCATCAGGGCTCTTACGGATTTTCTCACTGATGCAGTCACGTTACTGTGATTACTCTGTGTATAGAATATCATGTTAAAGGGTCCTTAACACTGGTACGTTAATGAAGACTGTCAAGGCCAAGGAAAGCAAAGATCTTGTGGGGTTTTCTCATTTTAAAAACGATGAATTAGTTGCTAGGTTTAAAAGGGACCGTGGTTGGGAGGCATTGAGATTATTTGGTTCAATATCTGCGAGTTCATAAGTTGTCTTGGGGATCTGCGAAATTTTAGGCCTAAGGGTTTATCCAGGTTTGTGGGTCTTAACATTACCATTGCCAAAAAAGTAACGCGATTCAAAATAAACTTACTTTCTAATTTTAAGCCTTCATTCTGTGTTCACTGCATCTGTGAGGAGGTTATAAACGATGGTGGCGATAAAGGTATCGCCACCATCATCGAGATCCTGACCAACAAAATGCTGCCATCCTAGTCCATTTCCGTGTGCAACACAGAAATAGGCGCCTGCTTGGAAAGAAGGATTATCTTATCCCATTTCAACATTTGTAACAGATTTAACAAAACAGAATACTACTACTCCTCCAACTAATGTAACAAAGCTACACACCGAACATTGTGTTTCTGAACAAAAGCCACATCAACCTCCTGCCTATGAAGCACCGAGATTAGCCGCCATGGAACGCTGCCCGTTGTCATTAATGGAGGCACAAATTTAATGAGTCATCGGAAGTATATATTTACACACCACCTATCTGTCAAGGCCCGGCCGGTCAAGACGAGCCGAAACTCCACGCAAAGAATCAACACCAGCCTCTAAAAATCTTTCGGGCACCTTGGACAGAGGCAAGTGGGGTCGTGACAGACCCCACTTCAAAACTAAGCACAAATCATGACCATCATGACTGCTGCCTACAGTCTCAGCACCCCCCCCCCCCCACACCGGCCTACCCACAAAGGGATGCCAGTGGTTGTGATGAGGAGGGAACCTCATCACAACCACTGAGTTCAAACAAGCCACATTAGACACCAGCACACCCTGCTGGTCTCCACCATTTCGAGAGAATCCTCACGTTCCAGTGAACATACTCCTCTTCCATTCCTCGTGCGACGTTTCTGCCCGGGCACGAGAGTAGCCAGAAGAGACGAGTCCTGGAGATGTTGAGGGAGGTGTGGGGAAATCTCTCAACAGGAATTTTTGTTTGTTTATTAAAATATTGAATTTATTATTTTTATTGGAATTTATTAGAAATTATCCTGCTAGTTTTCCTCTTTCACAAATTCGAGGGTTTAATACACATTGCCTATCAAAATTAATCAACTAATGGAAATTTGCTACAATTGTTAGCCTACTAAATATTACTGGATTAGAGAGAATACAGCTTAGCTGTAATGTAGAATATAGCCTGATAATAGGCAAGAGACTCCGTCACGTGGGCTGAAACTCATGGTCAAGGCCTTAATGGCGACTGAGAATGCCTCATGATACACAAAGATAATGTAGTCATTTAACTTCTACTTGTCTCTCCCCTGCCGAATAATGACAAAGTAATAACCAGCAACAAATATATTTGACATAACAATGAAAGAAGTATGTTGTTTAGTTGACCAAACCACACACTAGAAGATGAATGGGCAACGACGTTTTGGCCCATTCTGGATCATTATGTAGTAGATTGTGATGAGACGATTAATTGATGAAGATTAAGCCACTCAAGAGGTGGCATGGGCATGAATAGGCAATAAGATGAGACGAGGGAGGAACAGGCATAATTATATGCCTGTGCTTACATGGGGGAATGTACAGAACAAGTTAACCTGAAATAATTCTTACCTGTTCTAGGTGGGTAGCCCTGCTCTATAACCAGTCAGTTTATTAGTTTAAGTGATCACTATACTTGTCTAACAAGCAGAAATAGTACTCTTCCTTTAATTAGCAAAGTTTGTAGTAGATAACAGGAGTTGTTGGTGCTCGACCACACTATGATTTTGCAGGATCGTTCTCTCTAGCGTGTTTGTGGGCTAAGGTGGTCTCTCGCTCTCGGTGGCGTCTCTTCCCTCCCGTACTCGGGACGCATTCCCCAGCACTTTTAAATCCGTCATTTCACGTGGTAGGTCCATGATGACCTCCATGGCAGTGACCATTTCTCCATCCTTGTTACCTTTTTATCTTTTCGCACTCCCCTCTCCTTCCCTAGGTGGCAGTTTGTGAAAGCGGACTGAAACCTCTTTACCCTCATTGCTGCTCTCTCTGACCTCTCTCGTCTACCTCCCCCTCGCTCTCTCCTCCTCTTTCATGACAGTCTTCGACGCTGCCCTCCGCTCTATTCCTCGCTCTTCCTCTCGGGATCCACGGAAGTGCATTCCCTGGTGGAATGCAGACTGTGCTTGGGCTGTCTGCTGTAAGCGTGCAGCGTGGAAGAGAGACCGCCGTCGCAGACGGCCGATTCTTTCCTTTTCTTTTGGAAGGCGAGTGCGGTGGCCCGTAGGGCCATCCGTATGGCTAAACGTGATTGTTGGGCATCTTGTGTTTCTACCATTACGTCCGAAACTCCTCTGCCACAGATCTGGAAGCGTATCCACAAGATAGCAGGTAAGTTCGTTCCCGATGTTTCACCGGTCCTTCACCTCCGTGGTACTCTTGTGGCGGACCCGTTGCAGATCGCTACCAAACTGGGTTCTCACTTTTCATCTGTTAGCTCTGGTCTTCATCTTCCCCAATCTTTCCTTCTTCGTAAACCTGTCCTTGAGTCCCATCCTTTAGATTTCTGCACTCGTCTTCGACTTACCTATAACGATCCCTTCTCTCTCTCTCTGAACTTCGTTCTGCCCTGGCCCTCTGCGGTTCTACCACAGCGGGCTCCGATGGTATTCATTGAGATGCTTCGCCATCTCCCTCCGTGCAAGTCTCAGTATTTACCGAGACTGTATAATTGGATCTGGGAGTCGTCGTCAGTCCCTGAGGACTGGCTCGATGCCATTGTCCTCCCTGTTCGCAAACCAGGGTTTCTGGGAACTTCCTGTAAGGACTTTCGCCCTATTGCCCTCACAAGTTGTCTGCAAACTCTTTGAACGTATGGTTAACGTTCGTCTAATATGATTCCTGGAACACCATCACTTCCTCTCCCCTTCTCCCACCATAACTGGCGATGGGAAACGGCTCTGGCGAGGTTGCATATTGGCCATACTGTCTTAACCCTTGGTCATTTGATGGAGCACCGCCCTGCTCCTTATTGTCCTAATTGCATTGTCCCTCTTAAGGTCGTGCATATCCTTCTTCAATGTCCTGGCTTCCAGGACGAGCATGTCTTGCTTTCCGACTGCCCCTCGTGGTCACCTGTCCCTTAATAGAATTCTTGGTGACTCGGATACTTTTGATATCGTTTGCCTTGTGCGTTTTTCTCATATTGGCATCCTTGGTGATATTTAGCGCTATCTGATTATTCTGCACATTTGATGGTGCTTCATAGCCTTCCCGGTTTGGTGCCTTCTTTTGATAATTACTTACTTTAAATCCATCATTACTGACTTACGGAATTAGACTTTGAATTCGTTTGTAATTTTGTTAAATCCAGTCTTGGAGAATACTTTATCCTATTTGTTTCCAAGAATGGTGTGTTAATGATACGTGTTATGGATAAATATTCTTCAGGTGATGTGACAAATATCCCATTTTCTCTGAGATGCCATGAAACCCATTTTCTTTTCATGATTCTCTTAGAGAAATTAGTGGTTAATCAGGTTAGTATTTTCCTAACATAAGTGCATTTGCTTTGTACAATGTGTGTATTAGTATTTGGTGTCAAAAACATAATTCCAGGGACGAGGGGAGTAACATGGGTCGGAGTTCACTGTTTAGCAATGGAGGATCCTGACCGTTTGATAAACAAACAGTCAGCTGATTCTGATACTGGTTTCAAGCCACATGGCCAGGTATGGCTAGCCACCTTGCCAGAGCGATGTCAAGTAGCCAGTAAGTGCACCGGGTTAGGGAGTTAGTCAGGTGGTGGGGGGTGAGTGAGTGAGGGCTTGCCTTGGTTGCAGTGCCACCAAGTTTTGTGAAAAATGTGCAGAAGTATATGGAGTTAGACGACCGTTTGAGTGCCGTAAGGTTTCTACCAACAGGGATCGCACATCTAAGCTGGTATTGTTGTTACACTCGTAAGGGCCAATTGGCTTCTGCAGTTACCTTCATTCTTAAACACAGGGTGACTAATATATACAAACTCGCTTATTCATCGATTGATTGACAGTGTCATGTTGATTTTTTTTATATCAACCCTGTATTTTAATGGATTTAAACCAGTTTCTCAACATAAAGCATATGACCCACATGGGGGGGGGGGGGGCAAAAATGGAAACTGGGTTGTGTGATATTAGTGAGTGCCATTTTCTTTGCTCTATATAATGAGTGAGGAGGGGGGGGGGGGGTAATTTTGACATTATTATAAAAGGTTGAGAACCGTTGGTTTAAGCGTTAAATGTCATGGCTTAGTGACGAGCACAAGTCAAATTATTATTATCACAGCTGTGGCGCTGGAAGTTTGTATTTTTGTTAATTGGTCGTGTTGATTTTGCTAAGCCAGCTAACTCTAAAACTCACCCCCTCCCCCCGAACTAAAAAAAATCCCTGGGGGAATTACGCCTGAACTAGACAGTACATAACACTCAATAATTTACATTTGAGCCATATATGTAATAAATTACATGTATAGATATGAAGTAACTGTATCATGAATATATTAAAGCATGTATTAATATCATGTATCAAAATCATTTCAAGGTAATGTAGATAGGCTTCAGAAATTATAAAAAACACCGGCAGATAGTTTAATACTGACAAAAGTAAGGTTATGAGGCAAGGTAATGATGATAGTCACAGGATATCAGGAGGAAGGTGATGAGATTGCGAAAGGAATCTTGGTCATAATTAGTAAGAACTGGAAGCAAAAAAATATATGCACAACTGTTCGAAATAAGGCAAATATGACCCTGGTAATATTTATAGAAGTGTTAGCAATAAAACACCTTGTGTTTTTCTGCAGCTGTAACTAGCTAGGGAGGTCGGTCGGCCGAGCGGACAGCATGCTGGACTTGTGATCCTGTGGTCCTGGGTTTGATCCCAGGCCCCGGCGAGAAACAATGGGCTGAGCTTCTTTCACCCTGTGCCCCTGTTACCTAGCAGTAAAATAGGTACCTGGGTGTTGGTCAGCTGTCACGGGGTGCTTCCTGAGGGAGGAGGCCTGGTCGAGGACCGGGCCGCGGGGACACTAAAAAAGCCCCGAAATCATCTCAAGATAACCTCGAAGATAGCTCGTTAGGCCTTATTTAGATTATGATCAGTTTTGGTAGCTATACTATAGAACGCGTCATGCATAGAATGACAACGTTAACACCACGAATTAGGAACGTTCCTTGTGGAAAAAGATTGTTAAAGCTTAATTTACATTATCTAGTAAGGAGAAGAGTTAGGGGTGGCCCTGATTTAAGTGTGCAAGTTAAACTACGTTTGAGACAAAGTACATCTCACGGGGATAGAGAAGTTTAGGCTATTTCTACCCCCCCTCCTCCTTACGTGTACAAGCGGAAGAACGGGCATAACAACGTTAAGGTATAGAAAACAAAAACACAATAGAATACGAAACAATGGATGAAAATTAGACAAGTTTAGATTTAGGAAAGACCTGGATAAATACTGGTTTGGTAACAGGGTTATTGATTTTTGGAACAAATTACCAGGGTAACATAATAGATGTAGGGTCCCTTGATTGTTTCAAGCGTAGGTTAGACGTATAAGAATGACTGTGAATATATAGAAGCTGCCATGTGAGGGCCAATATCCTTGATTTTTATGTTCTTAAAGCAGACGTGGATTATTTTACCGATCGTTTCAACCGTTAACAGGAGCTGCCCTTAATGTCCAAATGTTTTCTACTGTTCTGATGCTAGAAAGAATAATAATGGTAGAAGTTATTAATAATAATAATCACGAAATAATGGAAGCAAATTAGATCATTTTCGAACTAGAAAAAATATTATGGTTTGTGAATTAGGTTGTAGATTAATGATACAAACTCAGGGCAATGTTGGTTAGCAACGAAAGTGTCCTCTCGAATAATGCATCCCATTATAATGTCAAAATTCCAAACAGCAATTTAGTTCATCATTTTGTCCGTCGTGGCAACTCCAGAGGACGGGCTGATGTAACCGGCGTGTGACTGCTGAAGTGATTCAAGTGTATATTAGTGTTACTTTATTGTTATTCTCCAGTTAAGCAAACTACCAAGACTGGATGTGTTGATCAAAGGTTGCTTCAGCGTCTATGTATTTCATTTGTCCTCATTGTAAATAACAAATGACTACTCAGCCTTAGGGAAGCTTAATTTTAAGAAGCGACTTCATTTACCCAAAACACATTGGTTGTACAATGGTTTAAGAGGCGAGAACACACAGCTTCTCTGCAAGATATGGAATTACATGCTGAATTTGGTAAATGAGTCACAGGTTGTTAAAACATGTTTTATTTCATAATATTATATAAATAGTTAATATCATTGTTTATATCAAACAATAAAATTACAACTTGGAATATCTTAAATTTAAATTTTTTAGGTTTTTTAATATGTTTAGACATGAATTAGAGTAATTCTCTGGAACTGTGTGAGCGGCCTCGAACGCCCGTAGCGTCTAGATGTGACACCAATTGCATTGACATTTAACGTGTAAGGTGTCCATTATTGTCGTAAAGTTGAACATTATTTGTTAATGTTTGAGTTTGTCAGCCCGGGGCACTACATCCTTGAGCTTCACTATATATCCCAATTCTCCATCACTTAATGAGTCTGGGATATCAACAGTGATGTCATTGATTGAATGTTTGTGTCTGGCTGTCAAATATATTGCCTCGAAGTTGAGCATAATGAGGGAGTCGCCTTCCTCTATGATCACTGGTGGTATGGCAAGTCATGTCATAGGTTAACTTCTGTTAACGAATGTTTCTGATGAACGTTTTGTTTTAAGCATATTGAGCATCTGGATGGGGTCGGCATCCTTCACGACCTCTGGTGGTATATCAAGCAAGTTGGACAGCGCGGGCAGAAACTCTTTGTTTGCTTTTAAATGTTCCGGAAATAGATTTTGAAGTTCTAAAGGCAAACTGAAATTTCGTTTAATTATTCTGTGCTCTTTCCTTCAAGGGTTCCTTGGGCATAAACGAATTCCAGTTTACACTTTCTTCGGGATCCCGAGGCTGATGTTTTCCATAGATGTAAGCCTTCATAACTGCAGTCGCCATCACTACAGAAATGCAGTATAATCTTCACATTTTTCCAGTAGTAAAGTGATGCACTCGAACTCTGTCGATGCTTTACTGATCTAGCTGCCCTGCTCTAAATAACAAAGCATCGCTTCCATTAATGTCCATACGTGAAAATAGTCAGATGGATATTTTTTTTTAGAATTATACAAGGTATAGCAGAATACACAATACATAAACAGAAAGACAAATACAGGTACAGAATAACACACAACATCACCAGAACCTAGAAACGCCAGGTACTGAAGCAAACTACACATGAAAAATGGACATACAGCAATTACATGGACGTGGAAAAGGCCTCCGAAACCACTGACAGAGGTAAAAATACATAACTACAGGAAACAATAAAAAATAAAAACAGAAAAACAGCGAATTACAGAGTGAAATACAAACAGAAAAACATAAAGAAGGGAAATGTAGTACAAATAATAAAGCAATACACGAGTCCAAGAAAAAAAACACACGCACACAAGCAACATACACAACCACACCGCCCGCCACCCCAACACAAAACACGGGGTGTGCGCATGACACGCAAGAAATAACACCAAACGCCCACAACCACACCACAAACACGTATAAAAGGCAAGCACAACAAAACAGGCCACGCATGGGCAAAGCACAACACCCACACTGCCCACACTCACATACAAGGACACCCACTCGTGCACGCAGGCACCGGGAAATCATGACGCACAATAGACAGAAACCAAACACACCAGTCACACATACTTCTCCGGGTACTCCTGAGCCGGAAACCGTAAGCAATAAGCTTCCCAAAGAAGTTGGCAAGTTTAAGTCTCCGTGGCGCAGTGGTAAGACACTCGCCTGGCGTTCCGCGAGCATTATGTCATGGGTTCGTTTCCTGGCTGGGGAGGATATCCTGGGCGCAAATCCTTAATTGTAGCCCCTGTTTAACTCAACAGTAAAATGTGTACTTGGTTGTAAAATGATTCTTCGCGGTGGGGATCGTATGCCAGGGACCTGCCAGAAACGTTACGCATACTAGTGGCTGTACAAGAGTGTAACAACTCTTGTATATATCTCAAATTGGTTAACGTCAGGAATCGGACGTCCATGAGGCGCAGTTAACCGAGGCATCAAATTCGGCACATCAAAGACAAAACACTGTGCCCGTGGAATCCAGATGGTAGATGGGCACCAGGGAACAGGATGCACCAGGTCATCAGTTATATTCCACATTTGTCTCGGGGCCGACCACCTCGCCGGACGAGAGGACGAAAGGGAAGGGTTTCCTCCTAGGAGGCTTATCACAGGGCCGCACACCAGGAAGCACACCGGACTGCACGGCAGGCTGCACACCAGCCTGCCCACTAGGGCGCGCACCCCGGTCGACGCCAGACACCGCACAGTCCCCCGCGGAGGGCGGCTCCGCAGGGGCCCCAGCACCCCAACCAGCCAGAACAGGAGCAGTCCCCCCCCCCTCCCTCCGCTGCACATCCTTCAACACCACCACTACAAGGTCGCGATCACCAGGGGCAACCGCCCACTGAAGGGAGCCACCAGCAGGAGGCACAGCGTCCAACACCGAAGGCTCCACCGGAGGCAACACAGCGTCGGCCACATCGTCATCGTCCATCGCATCACGCTCCTCTGCCCATGACCGGCGAGGCGACTCACTCAGAGCCGAGCGACGGTGCTTAAAAAGAGGCCGCAGATCGTCAGAACTATCACCGCAGCAAGCGGTGCCCCAGAAGAACCAACGGCAGGCGGCCTCAAAGCCGGGGCAGCACTAACACGCAGGACAGCAGCCTCAACTGCCCGGGGCAAAAAGCCACTACCACGCCCGGATACCAGAAACGGAGAAGGACCAGACACAGCAGGCGGGAGAGCACACTCCAGCTCACGTGAAGTATCCAGCACGGACGACAGCGCCGGTGCAGGCGAAAGGCACGAGGGAGCGAGGAATCTGCCGAAGGCGACGAGGTAGCCGAGGCAGAGGGCAGGGGGGAGGGCTCACCCACCACAACTCGACAGCGCCGGCACGCCCGGATACCGGAAATGGAGAATGAGCAGGCTCAGCAGGCGGGAGAGCACAATCCAGCACACTGGAGGCATCCAATACGGACGACAGGGCCGGCGCAGGAGAAGACAGACCGGAGGGTGAGGAGACCACCGAAGATGACGAGGGAGACGATGCAGAAGCAGAGGGCGGGGCAGGGGGCGGGGGAGAGGGCTCACCCACCACAACCCCGGCTTCCCTGGGAAGCAGACGATCGTCGGCAGGAGAGGCAGGCACCACCCCTACAGCAGCATCCAAGGACCCCACAGAAGCAACCGGCCGCGGATGCACCTCCGCAACCACTGAACAACGAAGACCCGAAGCAGAAGCCCCTAGGTCCACAGAGCTCACCAGTCGAGCAGACATACCAGGGCCAGATAGAGCATCAGCCAAAACCGTCGCAGGAACCACACCAGGCACCAGGACAGAGCGAGTAGGTGCCGAGGAAGCCCCTTGCTCAGACAAGCAGGGGAAGTCACCCTCTAAGAAAACCGAAGGAGCCTCAGCATGAGGAGCATCACAGCTGGCCGCCACATGGCCCTCAGCACCACACCGGTAACAGGTCCGTGTCTGGCCCTGATAAAAGACCCGGAGCAAGAGCCCACGATACAAAACTCTGGACGGAATGGGTGTCGTAACCCACATAACGAGCACCCACACGTATCCCTCGCAACCGGCCTGCACTCATTGTTGAAGCCGTGAACCACCACCACACCGTATCTCGTAAACACCGACTTCAGCTCGTCCACGGGGAAAGCGACCAGCACACCATGAATGCTCACATATTGCATGGCCCCCAGGGATCCGAAACCTCCACAGACACAGCTGATGCAGGAATAGTAACTGTGCGTGCATCCCAGCGTGCCACAAACTCCCGGCACAGCAGACTCGAGTTGAAGGACACCGCCACCCGAGTAGGCGAGAGCTTTTCAAGCCCAAGCAAATCAAGAACGTCTACATGGAGCACATCTATGGTCGCAATCTAGACCAGCAGCCAGTCCACAACCCCAGAAAAGGCTAAGCATACCGTGTCAACCCGCCGAACACGGGAAACACCCCAGCAACCATACCGCCAGCCGGGTCCTTCAGCCAGCGGGCGCACTGCCCACAAACCACACCCGCCTCCACTCAACGCCAGGCAACAACTGGCAGGGGGGCGGGCGGGCACGTCTTACCCCNAAACGGCCAAATTCAGATGTAATTGGTAAGAGGACAGGATGCGCCAGTCATCTCTCATATCATGAACGTTTGAAGGCCACAGGACTAACACTGGCAAACCAGGCATTACAGGGCGGATCTCCTTGAAACTTTAAAAATACTGAACATGTTAAAGGATGTAGACTCCGGATATTTTCTTCAGACGGTCAGATGTATCACAAACAAGGTGCAACGGTTTTAAGCTCAACAAGCCACAATGTAGGACTGAGGACAGGAGATGCTGTTTCACCTACAGTTCACATTAATCCATTGAAACGCCTACCCACCAAGCCATAACTGCCAAAATTGTTTTAAAATATACGTGGAAAATATCATAAAGGTAAATGGTGGGGACCTTCGACATGCCGCCGGCTTCCTGTCTTCGAGGCCACTAGGGTTAGTGGTCCTCTCGTAAATCAGGCACCTTGTTAATTCAAGACATTAATCTACAGTGGCTTACTCGATGCCAATCTTGGCGTATGGATAGATTCTAAGATGACCTTCACACAGGAAATTCAATATCTGAGAAAGGCAAAATTGCAACTGAATATGATAGCAATCACAGGGGCCCGTCTAGGAACAGGACAGTGCTAATGTTTTACTTGCCTTTCCCTCCCTCCTCCTGGCCATTGGGCATTTGTTGTGGTTATTCCAAACGAAGCAATGCAAGACATAACAGGGGCTCCCAGATGGACGAAAATATTATGGCTAAAACGTAATATTGATTAAGTCTTAGGCTTAATATAATACTTACGTAATATAATAATTACCAACTGGGTGCCATGTCATGTAAGAATACTGGGGGAATGCCTTTGTAGATGAAGCTGCAAAACTTGTAACAAAGAGAAAACATGTGAACATTTACATACCAGAATATTGCATAGAATAAGCAAATAATTAAGAGATAGACGAATGCAGAAGATGTAGTGACCACAACACCGCAGCTGCAACCTCAGGATCTGTGGGAGGTTACAAAAATTTGACCAACTATGAACCACTTATTTTGAAGAATGGAATCATTAAGAGTAGTATTACACCAGGCTTCAATTACTTAAATGTAAGGATATGGTTGAGACAGGTCTTGAGCAGCACAAGCAGGCCAGAGGTGGAAAGATTCAAATCCACCCTACAAACGTGCTAGGTGACCAAAAGAATTTTTTAGTTTGTGAGAAAAGTGCGAGTTTAAAGATTTTTACAAATTAAGCTTTAAAGAATTTGCAAGGGCAGGTATTAGCCTATTCCCCAAATTTGGAGCTTGTGACAGTTAAAGGCAAGTAGGTCTCCACCCTTGAGCGGTGACCCTGGGATACCCAGGATGTAGCAAGATACATGATTGACCACAAACTGCACCTTCCTCCAATCTAAAGTTGACCCGAGATTATCACGTGTGGGAATTTCCCAGCAGGTCTTTATATTAAGTTATAACTGAGTGGACTGTATGATTGATTTAAAGACCTACTAGGCGTTACCACTTACACAACCTTGGGAGGTTGATTTAATATTGCTAAATCAATCTTATAATATGATGTAATCATGAATTTAGTAAATCATGGTAATTAACAAATTTCTTTAAAGTTAGTAGACTACAATTATCAATTACTAAGTTAGGAGGGCTTAGCTACAGAGTTGATTTGCTCGAGTGGAAATTTTTCGAGACTCGGTCCAAATTTTCGCCTAGTTGATGTGTCGAGGCCAATTAGGCTCCATGAGGCGCCAGTAAACCTAAGTTGAGGCGGCGTGCTCCCAGGTTGCTTCTCTACATTTGTGGATAACATACAATGTAACTCCTGCAAATGCTGATATTTCCCCAGTTAATCTCAAATGAGCAGACTAGCTTCCTATTTAGGCCTAAATTTACTGTTTAAATTCTCCTGCGGCGTAACGGCTGGTTAATTTTATCAAGGGTAAATATAACCATAAATCCCAGTAGAATGTTAATAACTGACCGGACACAATTTCCCTTGGGTGAAGCTAGCAGAAATTCTGGGAGCCGTGGTACGTCGGATGACCCACATATTAGACGATGCTAGTTGGCATGCTTCAACAGGGCCAGAGGTGGAAAGCTCGTGTTGACGTGAGACTGTGCGCAAGTGACGCATTCTCATTCTATTTATCTCGTTCACTAACGAGACGATATTGACGTCCTTTTTCGCCCTAATATTTTAAATCAAATACCAGAGAACAATTTTCCATTGTTCATAACATTGGATCGAAAGGTTTTCCGTGATTAATAGCACATTTAAGAAATACTGAATACGTGACGTATTATTATTTTGCCCGTGAAGCAACATGTCACGGATGTGGAAATTCAGCTTGGGATGGAAGTACACTTTAATAGCCCACCATTTTTTTGCGCTTCCTCGCTAGAAATTTAATAAATTTAATTACCTAAAACAACACATTAATCTTGCTGCGTTACGGGCAAGTGCTTTGGGTGTCAGAAATTTCAGACATCACAAGCGAGCCAAACAAGCTACGAGACAGCTCATAGGCCTAACTGTTACTGTTACCTCAGACCTGGACATGGAAGGATGTATGATTGAGTGCTTAAAGATTTTTGCAGGATTCCCTTTTGTGCTGTAGAGTTAACCTTCATAGAGGAAACAATAGACCTCTGAATTACTAGAGTAGTAGCCGATGACCTTCTGAAGAGCAGAAGCAGATATGAAGAGCAGATATGATGAGGCTGAACAGGTAAGACTGATGGAGGCCCTAGTGAGGGGTCGTCTCACAGCCTTATGAAGTGACTAAGGACATCGGCCACAAGTCTAGGAGTAAATGTGGGTAGTGAAGTGTTACCCTCCAGGTCTTAAGGCAGTCCTGACGAAGTGAGGGAGTCTGTAAGTCGGTGACCAGTGACATTTGTTCAGGAAGTGCCAGTGTGAAAATGGCCAGTAAAATTGTTCACTGAAACTCTGAAAAAATGCATTGACACGAAATATTACTCACTGATGCGGGAGGGCAGTGATAAGAGCTCTGTCGAAGCTGAGAAACTATTGGTCAGCAGACAGTGTTAAGTATTGGCCAACAAGTAGTGACAGTGGTTGTGTGGCTCTCGGCGCATGTGTAGGTTATTAGTGTGGGAAGTCAGTTTCCTACAGCTACACGGGGGTGTAGCTGTCGGAAACTGACAGAGGGGGGGGGGTGGCGAGCAACTAGTAGAGCAACAAGCCTTTGCAACAGCATTCCTCTAAAAGGGAAAAAAAGGAAAAAAACACTGAAAGGTTCGGGAAAGTACCTGGGAACGTGACCTGTGACACGAGGAAGCCCAGTAGTGGACGGCTCAGCTGTGAGGAATCTTGAATGTGAAGCAAATGAGTACCCACTGAGACTACAGATTTTTTATTATTATTATATTTACATGCAATGCATGCTAAGAAATACAATAAAACAAGGTCATGAGAACGAAACATAACACCAGCCTGAAGGGCGCACAATAATTACAACACATAGCATAACAAACCACAGGTCCCATTCACACAGCAATCACAGACTACTCAAAATGCTCATACTTATCCGGCCACTCCGCCGCCGGGAACCGAACACAATATGCCTCCCAAAGCAACATGTTATCCGGAACAGGGTTACTATGAACCGTACGAGGATCAGGCATCAACTCCGGCACACCCACAACAAAACACCGAGCCTGCAGAACCCAGACAGAAGAAGGGCTCCATGGAACAGGATGCACGCGGTCAACAATGTCAAACAGCAAGGGGTTCTCAGCATCATACACCCCGCCGGAGGCCAAGACGAGAGGGAGGGGCTTCTTCCCACTGGGAGCCTCCTCGGCTACCTCACAGGGCCCCGCGTCATCCACAGGACGTTGCACCTGCAGGGACCCCCCACGCCGGGCATCCTTCTTCAGCACCAGCACGAGGCCTCGGCCCGCACCAGCATCCTCACCACCCACGTCCGTAGGAGCGACCACCTCCCACTGCGGAGAACCTTCTGCAGAAGAAATATCAGGAGGTAAATAATTTGCACAAACATTGTCATCAGCAGGCACATGGACGTCAGCAACCACCATCGACGTAGAGTGCGAAGCACCCGGAACTACCACATCATCGCCCAAAGATCCACCAGCGTTGAAATCCTCCACATCAGCCCAAGCATCAGCCCAAGCGGTAGAAGAACGCCGGGAACGCTTCGGCTCCGGCCGCACATCCTCAGAGCCGGAGCTGGATCCAGAACCATGGGCCTCACAAGCCGTGCGAACCGACGCCCGTTGCAGAACGGCAGCAGCCTCAACCACAGGGGGAACCGGGCCGCACACATCCAGATGCTCCGCAGCCCCCCCCCCCCAACACCCAGCACAGCCGTGACACCTGGCGAGGGCCAGTCGCAGCAGCAGAAGATGAGGAAGATGAAGATGTTGGCGACTTGCAGAGACCCTCCGGAAGACTCACGGGAGCAGCTGGGACAGCAACAGGCGCAGGAAGATCAGCAACGACACCGTAACATCCAGAGGGGGGGGGGCCGGATCATCCGGAGGACCGCTGGGCGACGCAGGGGGAGCTGTATCAGCCAACGGGACGTCCACACCCTCGCCCACGGAATCCACCCCAACAGGGAGCGGTGGGAAATCCTCCTCCCGGAACAGGTTCACAGGAGCGACTGCAGCCCCGGAGCACCCAGCAGCCTGATGCCCCAACAGGCCACACTGAAAACAGGTATGGGGTTGATGGGCATAGTATACCCGGACGTAGTACCCCAGAAGCCGGACTGAAGAATTAATGTCAGACCTCAATCGCATCCCAAGGGTACGAATGTTCGTACGCATACCCTTATACCTCCCCAAGGATAGCGTGTTCACCTACACACTGATGGCAGCGTTAAACTGCAGGAAGTATCGCCGGAGTTAGGTCCTAGGGGAAACTCCAAGGGTGCCCCATGCACACTCACATGTCTGGGCATCACTACGGTCCGTAATGGTCACAGAGCCGGCACCATCCGGCAGCGACAAGGACCGTCCCTCATAACCCTCATAACGGCAGAGGAACTCACGGTACACCTCCTCTCCCACTAATTTGACAATAACCCGGTGAGCAGTTACCAGCTCAATCCCATAGACGTCGTCCACCGGGACACAGAGCATGTCACACATGACAAGCTCAACGACTGGGTAACCAACACGGCCTGTAAACTCAAGGTCCACAGAGTTCACTCACAACAGGGGAAGGCGGCCTCCCATCGCAAGTGTGCTACGTCAACGCCAGCCAAACGGCAACTGCAGGGAGAGTGGGGACGCCCACATCCCCAGCGGCTCGGCAAACAACCACCAACTAACGGAGGGCTCGGCAACACGTCTATACCCCACGGCAGCTCGGGCGCAACTCCCTAGACTACCGAAAATGGTGGTTTGAAGGGTGCACCCAAAACCGGAGGATAGCTGGGGAGGGAGTGACGTGATAGGAGACAGCAGCTGAAGCAGTGCCGAGATGTGGACCAGGAGAAACTCTTCGCCTCGTATGATAAGTCGGCTGTTAATTAATAATATGCACTTTTCTAGGTCGATGACGTTCGCTCAATGATTTACAAAACTTACATGTTCAGAGCCATGAGGTTAGTCTCCATCATGGAAATAAAATGTTAAAAACCCATTTATTGTCCGATTATTATGGGACTTGTTTTAAAATGCGTCCCAAGTTTCCGAAACTTGTGCAGTTTCCTGTTTTTTCTGTCTTTATAAAGACTGAAAATTTACTGTGGTGGATAGTGATAAAAAAGAGCAAATCCATCTCGAAAAAATGAAAAAAAAAAACGCCTTATGGAAAAGCTAGCGAGTATTCGCAAGTAGTATTAACTCTGGAAACTCGCCAACAAAGTTTGACTATAATTAATGAATTTTCAGGCTGTGACCGTGACTGCAGAAAGTGAGAGATACCTTTCCTTGCATTTTCCTTGTGATGATTTCAGGACTGAACATCTGTGGACCAGGCCTCTTCGTTGCAGGACTGGTCAGTCAGGGTGTTGGACGCAGCAGCTCGCAGCATATGTCAATTGCAGCCTGATTGATCAGGTATCCTTTGGAGGTGCTTATCAAGCTCTCGTGAACGCTGCAAGGGGTCGGCTAGTTATGTCCTTTGTGTAGTGAAAGCATGTTGAACAGTCTCTGATGTTGATAGTTCTTTGAGTACCTATTGCATCTCTGCTTCTCAAAAGGGTACATAATGCCAGGCTTTCTGGTCTCTTGTGGTTTTATTTTTGTGTGTTGGTTTGGGACCAGCCCCTCTAATATTTTCAAAGTGTAAATAATGTGATGTTGATAGTTGTGGCAGAAACAGCAGGTGAGGATGCGATACAAAATGAATAGTGATGTTGATTTGGCTATTGTTACAGCTCCACGTGCAGGAGAGTCATTTACCACTAGAACCCCACATACCAGTTCTAGCGAAGCCTGATCTACTGACAACACTGCACAATTTGTTCAGAGTTTTACTGGAACACCAGGCTTGACTGTCCCAACACTAACCACTCCTCTGGGATTTGTTATTTATTATGAGAGATTTACAGAAGCATTTGGCATATGAAAGAAATTTAATTTTCATCACAAAGCATGTTCAATGCTTCTAACCTAGTAAAGAATGAGTGCGAAGTGAATGTAAAAGAGCTTGCCAGATATTTGGAACTGATAAAGTTGATGGGAATTGTGAAGGTGCCAATGATGTCAATGTTCTGGCAAACTGGCAAAATGTGGCAAAAACAAAATCTTTGTTTTTGTATGACTTCAAAGCATTATGTAACGATTGCAAAGTATTTTCATACTCATAACAATGCCATTCCCGAAGACAGTACAGACACTCATTAAAATTAGAACATTAATGGTATATCTAACAAACAAAATCAAAACTTGCTACATTACTCAAACATCTGTCTGAATGAAGGCACAATGACATGGTGGAGCCGTCAATCTCCCAAAGATTTTAATCCAAATAAACCTGATAATTATGGAGTAGAGCTGTACATGCTAGCTGAATCAAAGACTGGTTACATCTTTGATATTGAAGTATATGCAGGAATTAGGACAACAATTCAAAGGGTTATGAGTTTCATTGCACCATTGAGGAGCAAAGGTTACCATTTACATACGGATAACTGCTATAACTCGCTTCAACTTATGGAACAGTTGCTTAAACATGGTGTATACACCTGAGGTACTCTCAGATTTCAGCGTAGTGCACCCAAAGATCTTCAGCTAGAAGCAAAGAGGAAACAGTATTAATGAGAGAATCCTTAGGAGCCGTGATGAGGGTACGAACCTATGCAGTGGGTGTTCCCCCACACACGCCCTAGTCAACGACATGGTATAAGGGTTGCAACCTCGAGTTCTACTGAACATACAAGGATTTCCTGAGGCTTCTACTGAAGCTGGGCCAGGAGTTTCACACATCCCCCCCCCCCCACATGCACTCTGGCTCTGTCATCCAGGAATGTTCTCCCTCTGACTCTCCTCCTTTAATACACAGTAATCACACTAACGTGACTGCATCAGTGAGAAAATCCGTAGGAGCTGTGATGTTTCGAACCAGGGCATGCATGGGAACACCCACTGCATAGGTTCGAACCCTCATCAGGGCTCTTACGGATTTTCTCACTGATGCAGTCACGTTACTGTGATTACTCTGTGTATAGAATATCATGTTAAAGGGTCCTTAACACTGGTACGTTAATGAAGACTGTCAAGGCCAAGGAAAGCAAAGATCTTGTGGGGTTTTCTCATTTTAAAAACGATGAATTAGTTGCTAGGTTTAAAAGGGACCGTGGTTGGGAGGCATTGAGATTATTTGGTTCAATATCTGCGAGTTCATAAGTTGTCTTGGGGATCTGCGAAATTTTAGGCCTAAGGGTTTATCCAGGTTTGTGGGTCTTAACATTACCATTGCCAAAAAAGTAACGCGATTCAAAATAAACTTACTTTCTAATTTTAAGCCTTCATTCTGTGTTCACTGCATCTGTGAGGAGGTTATAAACGATGGTGGCGATAAAGGTATCGCCACCATCGAGATCCTGACCAACAAAATGCTGCCATCCTAGTCCATTTCCGTGTGCAACACAGAAATAGGCGCCTGCTTGGAAAGAAGGATTATCTTATCCCATTTCAACATTTGTAACAGATTTAACAAAACAGAATACTACTACTCCTCCAACTAATGTAACAAAGCTACACACCGAACATTGTGTTTCTGAACAAAAGCCACATCAACCTCCTGCCTATGAAGCACCGAGATTAGCCGCCATGGAACGCTGCCCGTTGTCATTAATGGAGGCACAAATTTAATGAGTCATCGGAAGTATATATTTACACACCACCTATCTGTCAAGGCCCGGCCGGTCAAGACGAGCCGAAACTCCACGCAAAGAATCAACACCAGCCTCTAAAAATCTTTCGGGCACCTTGGACAGAGGCAAGTGGGGTCGTGACAGACCCCACTTCAAAACTAAGCACAAATCATGACCATCATGACTGCTGCCTACAGTCTCAGCACCCCCCCCCCCCACACCGGCCTACCCACAAAGGAATGCCAGTGGTTGTGATGAGGAGGGAACCTCATCACAACCACTGAGTTCAAACAAGCCACATTAGACACCAGCACACCCTGCTGGTCTCCACCATTTCGAGAGAATCCTCACGTTCCAGTGAACATACTCCTCTTCCATTCCTCGTGCGACGTTTCTGCCCGGGCACGAGAGTAGCCAGAAGAGACGAGTCCTGGAGATGTTGAGGGAGGTGTGGGGAAATCTCTCAACAGGAATTTTTGTTTGTTTATTAAAATATTGAATTTATTATTTTTATTGGAATTTATTAGAAATTATCCTGCTAGTTTTCCTCTTTCACAAATTCGAGGGTTTAATACACATTGCCTATCAAAATTAATCAACTAATGGAAATTTGCTACAATTGTTAGCCTACTAAATATTACTTGATTAGAGAGAATACAGGTTAGCTGTAATGTAGAATATAGCCTGGTAATAGGCAAGAGACTCCGTCACGTGTTGACCAGACCACACACTAGAAGTTGAAGGGACGACGACGTTTCGGTCCGTCCTGGACCATTCTCAAATCGCTTGTGGGCTGAAACTCATGGTCAAGGCCTTAATGGCGACTGAGAATGCCTCATGATACACAAAGATAATGTAGTCATTTAACTTCTACTTGTCTCTCCCCTGCCGAATAATGACAAAGTAATAACCAGCAACAAATATATTTGACATAATGAAAGAAGTATGTTGTTTAGTTGACCAAACCACACACTAGAAGATGAATGGGCAACGACGTTTTGGCCCATTCTGGATCATTGTAGGTCCATGATGACCTCCATGGCAGTGACCATTTTTCCATCCTTGTTACCTTTTTATCTTTTCGCACTCCCCTCTCCTTCCCTAGGTGGCAGTTTGTGAAAGCGGACTGAAACCTCTTTACCCTCATTGCTGCTCTCTCTGACCTCTCTCGTCTACCTCCCCCTCGCTCTCTCCTCCTCTTTCATGACAGTCTTCGACGCTGCCCTCCGCTCTATTCCTCGCTCTTCCTCTCGGGATCCACGGAAGTGCATTCCCTGGTGGAATGCAGACTGTGCTTGGGCTGTCTGCTGTAAGCGTGCAGCGTGGAAGAGAGACCGCCGTCGCAGACGGCCGATTCTTTCCTTTTCTTTTGGAAGGCGAGTGCGGTGGCCCGTAGGGCCATCCGTATGGCTAAACGTGATTGTTGGGCATCTTGTGTTTCTACCATTACGTCCGACACTCCTCTGCCACAGATCTGGAAGCGTATCCACAAGATAGCAGGTAAGTTCGTTCCTGATGTTTCACCGGTCCTTCACCTCCGTGGTACTCTTGTGGCGGACCCGTTGCAGATCGCTACCAAACTGGGTTCTCACTTTTCATCTGTTAGCTCTGGTCTTCATCTTCCCCAATCTTTCCTTCTTCGTAAACCTGTCCTTGAGTCCCATCCTTTAGATTTCTGCACTCGTCTTCGACTTACCTATAACGATCCCTTTCTCTCTCTCTCTCTGAACTTCGTTCTGCCCTGGCCCTCTGCGGTTCTACCACAGCGGGCTCCGATGGTATTCATTGAGATGCTTCGCCATCTCCCTCCGTGCAAGTCTCAGTATTTACCGAGACTGTATAATTGGATCTGGGAGTCGTCGTCAGTCCCTGAGGACTGGCTCGATGCCATTGTCCTCCCTGTTCGCAAACCAGGGTTTCTGGGAACTTCCTGCAAGGACTTTCGCCCTATTGCCCTCACAAGTTGTCTGCAAACTCTTTGAACGTATGGTTAACGTTCGTCTAATACGATTCCTGGAACACCATCACTTCCTGCAGGCGATGAGTCACAATAACGTGGCTGAAGTATGTTGACCAGACCACACACTAGAAGTTGAAGGGACGACGACGTTTCGGTCCGTCCTGGACCATTCTCAAGTCGCTTGTGATGAGGAGGTAGAGAACGGGTAATAAATAGGCAAGAGAGAGGTGAGGAGGAAAGTAAGGTGTAGAGAATAGTAGTAATAATGAGAACTGCAGAAGGCCTATTGGCCCATACGAGGCAGCTCCCATTATAACCACCGAAGGAAAAGTAATAGGAATAAGAAGAGGATAGCAAGGGAGCGTAGGAGAAGAGAGAAAGAAAAGGAAAGAGAAAGAAAGATAAATGGAAGGGGTAAGCTTATCTTATCTAGGTATTCTTTCTAACAAACGTGACTTAACATAAGCTTACCCCTTCCATTTATCTTTCTTTCTCTTTCCTTTTCTTTCTCTCTTCTCCTACGCTCCCTTGCTATCCTCTTCTTATTCCTATTACTTTTCCTTCGGTGGTTATAATGGGAGCTGCCTCGTATGGGCCAATAGGCCTTCTGCAGTTCTCATTATTACTACTATTCTCTACACCTTACTTTCCTCCTCACCTCTCTCTTGCCTATTTATTACCCGTTCTCTACCTCCTCATCACAAGCGACTTGAGAATGGTCCAGGACGGACCGAAACGTCGTCGTCCCTTCAACTTCTAGTGTGTGGTCTGGTCAACACCATCACTTCCTCTCCCCTTCTCCCACCATAACTGGCGATGGGAAACGGCTCTGGCGAGGTTGCATATTGGCCATACTGTCTTAACCCTTGGTCATTTGATGGAGCACCGCCCTGCTCCTATTGTCCTAATTGCATTGTCCCTCTTAAGGTNTGAGAATTAAGGATAATCTAGTGTCAATTATACTTGTTAAATCATAAATCTCCGATGTAGAAACGAGCACTATAGTTGAGAATTAACATTATAATGCGTTCTTGAACTCTCACAATGAAAATCTGTAACAAACTTAAAGCCCTCATGCGCACATGCAACCTATGCGCTGGCATTCCCAGGCACCACGCACCAGACAACCAAGCTCTACATGGTAAAATCATATAGTCTACTGATCTTTCGGGGGATCCAGGGGCTTCCGTAGGTTGCAATCCTTTGATACAATCTGGCCTGGTTGTCTGGGGCGTGTTCTGGTAATGCACTGCGCATAAGTTCGAATCCTCACAACGGCTCATATTTTCTCATTGATACATCAGGTTAGTGTGATTGCTCTGTGTATCAGAGGTACATGTCAATCCAACTGGATGGGTACTCAACCCCCTCGAGGGGAACCTTTTCTTAACACTTTGACGTGCCTCACCCACATGGCTTGTCTCCCCCAAATTTCAACGATTACAAAGGCTCCAGTCAAGATACTGATATAAACTATGTTATACAGAGCATTTAATCTCGACAAAGGGTTAAAATGTGCGTTGTTAAATAAGATATTCTGCTATACTTACCGATTCTCCTGAGGACAACAGGCCCAGTGTAGGACACGCCAGGGATAGGTTAGGAAATCTTCGTCTCAAAGACTCGGCCTTCACCTGTTCAGGCACTAACAGGCAAATTTGGGGACTATGATGCATGGAGAAGTCATAGGGAAAGTCAATTCACCACAAATAGTATGTTACTGCAAATCAAATCCACATCCAGGTGTCGTTATTTACACAAGATGGTGGCTGTGACCACAGATGGGTGGCCACTGCGGTCAAGCACTTACAGCTGCCCGAGGTTCAGGAACCACCAGGAGGAGGATGATGGTAACGTTTGTACCTGTAGTACTGATGCTTGAAGCTGCTAGAGATTGTTGGTGGCGTACACAGTCGGGGACATGTGTAAGAATATGGTACTTGGCTGCCCTCGCTACTCTTGTGAACAATCCATGCATAGCATCTGTTGGACTTAATGTGCTTGTATTAAATATTCCCAGACGAAACATTCTGGGTTCGCGGCAATCTCCAGTGATACGAGGAAAGGGATTTCCATAGCTGTTGGTTACATGTTGACTGCATATGTGTGTCCTCCAGGAGTGTGCGGGCAGGAGTGTATTCTAGAATCTTTAATAATTGGGAGGGATAAAAATGTTTATCTGTGTAAAGGCCAAGACTAATAAATATTACATAATGGCTTGGTCTATCCATTAAGAATTGAACGTATATATAATAAATTAAGAATAGTGAAGCATCAGGCGAGAGGTAGTCGTAACTAAGAACAATAGGCTGTGGAGAAAGCTCATAATGACCTACATTACTAGGATGAGCCGATCACCAGCCATGAGACTCGCCACCGACGTCATTGGTACAGAGGCCGCACACTGGTCTGTTCTCTGGAAAACTGAAGATTCTGAACAACTATCAGCTCAAACCCTCGCCGTTTTGTAAGAACAACCCACCAATACCCAGATTCAAAGCTTTGATGTAACATGTTGACTGTTTTTGTGTCCGACCGCCAGGAGTGCGTGCTGCAATATTGTTTGGAAGTAACGTTGCAGATTTCTAATGCAATTCTTGGATAAATACCGTTGCAGACTATCTGTTGTAGACGTGGCTAGTTTTGCACACAGTTACCACAATGGTCGGGTCACCCGGCTCACAATGGTCTATTTTCGTGTGTGAGGGCCGTATCACTGAGCAGGTCGATACCCTGTGAGCAGCGCCACCATGACACACCTTTAAAGGTGTACTGAGGATAAGTGAAAAGTAGACCAAACTGCTAAACTAGGTGTTAGGTATCCCAGATTCCACCTGGGAAAGTCATTTTACGACCTCCGTTGAAGGGAAATAAATTTATTCAGACCTAGGGTGTCTCGGTTATTAGGTAGGAATGTGAATCGGCCCTCACTACGGAGAAACGTCAACAGGAAGTCGAGGATAGAGGAAATGGAAGCAGTTTTCAGACAACGAGGAGGGGCAGTTCACCGAGGTAGAGCACGTAGAGAAGAAAACTGCTATCGAGGCTACTCCCGGTACTTCGATCAGCAAGAATCCAGACATAATGTACCTAGAGAGAACAGCACCAGTCACACACCAGCCAGTGTCACTCTGCACATCTTTCCAAATTGCAGACTTAGAATTGCAAAATTCCAAAACCCATAATTCACACAGACAACTTCCTACAGCATAAGGCATAGTAACGACAATGGAAAAGCGCCAACCAGAGCTCAAAAATTCCATCACGGTCAACGTTAAAAGAGAAATTATTATTAAAAAATGACAAACCAGACCAAAAAGACTGCAAATTACCGAGACGGTAACATTCCTGCAAGGAAAACCTGAATGCTTCGAAAAGCTGGACCCTTCAAAAAGACGCACAAACGTCGTGCTGTTGGAATATCTCAGTCGACTTTCCTCTGGATCCAATCCTAGAACACAGGGAAATCTTGAATGCAAAGCAGTGACACGTCAGGTTCCGGTGACTGTTATGGGACATACTCCAGAAATATTCATTCTTGAAATTTAGGGAATGTATTGACATGGTCCTGGAACACCTGCGCTGCTTCAGGTGTCAGAATACGGCCACCATCAAACACGCTGCACGGGCAGGAGAGATGTGTGCAGCCTGAGACATCCAACCAAAAACTGTACAGCCAAGCACAAGTTAATCCAGACCACAACAGCCATATGTCCAAGTTGAGGGGAAACATTATGCTTGGAGAACTACTACACGGAAAGGTGCAGGCAGCTTAGGTCAGGATAATCAGACCAGCAGTACATACACCAACATGGTCTGGAACACCCGTGCACAGCCACAACAGAAGCCAACGCTCATAGAACACAATCATCACACAACTCCAAATCAGAAAATGCAGAAAACCACTGCAGAAAACAACATGGAAACAAAATACAACCTTTTCAGTCTATAAAACAGATTGTTTTACGGAGGTCCAGCTGAAAAACATTGTAGATCATGGTCATGACCATTACCAATTGGTTACAGATGACGCAGAATGCCTCTCAACAAAAGACTCAGCAATCGCTTGTGTAATAATGGAGNTACAAGACAAATGCCTAAAGGTTATGGATCTCTTGAAGCTCCTCTGGCTTCCGGACATGAACCAAGTACGCAGCAAGCATTTCCCTCTGGATCGCCACATTGAGGCACTGAACAAAAAAACTGCAAGCCCTTGGGTCTCTGGTGACGTCAATGAGCTTGGAACCCAATTCCTTGAGAAATCACAAGGCACTCTTGACCCAGGGGCCATGCGTCTCAGACGCTATGGAAACAAAGAGTATTGACCTGCCAGTCGCCTGTATTTGAGAGATTTTGCTGTTTCCCTGTGGTTGGCCGCCCCACCTGCTTGATCAGCTCCGAAGTGTATGTTCTCGTATTTTCTTGAATACTAGTTGCATTTGTCTACACTTTACTTGAACAAAATCATCTACATAGGTGTCAGCCAGGGTGGATACACGTGTGTAGTCCCACACCAACTGTCTACCCTCCTTCCATGAGTATATGGTGATGCCATCAGGCGAAGTGTGCGGAAATCCGGGTTTTGGACCCCTAGGATGCGAGGTTCTCTCTCCGCTGGGCACTTAGCTGAGACGAGGCTTCTCTTGATGATGTGATTGACCTCGTTGTGTCTTGCATGCCAGCCCTTTGTGCTTCCGCAATGCAACCCATGCAGTCCTTATTGGTCTGCTTCCACCTGTTGCAAATACACTGTATTCAGTGTGAATTGGGGCACCAAGGCGGAGGGCCACTGCTACATGAAAGGATTCTGGATATAGGCGCGTGCCATTGCTGACATGGGTACTGCCAGGAGGAAGTCTCCTGCATGGGGGGCACGCACTGCTCTGAGGCGGGCTTTCTTCTTGTCTGATGTTGCGGCGCTGAGCATGGCATCAGCTATTTTTTCCACTAGAGGGTGGTCCCAGCTGGACTGTTTGTGTTGTTTTGCTGGCACTATAATAGTTGCTGGGGCTGCAAGAACATCCCACTGATTTGAACATTCAGTGAAAGCAGGATCGTGTATTCCTGGTGAATCTCTCAGGGTTGCAGGTAAGATATCTCTGACGAGGTCGTGCGATGCGTGGGAGGAGGAAGGAAGGCTGGTAGAGCAATTTGGGAGGCTGTGCGGACACCAAGTCTTACAGGAAGGGTTGCTTGCTCCCACTAAGAGTCGTCAATGGCAGGTTCAGGACTTTCTTCAGCATGGACCTCAGAAGGATGTCATACACATTAACTTAGGGCTGCTGTAGGATGAAGAACATCTCAGAAAGTAGGTCAACTTGGGGAGCGCCGTTTCATAACGGCGCTCATATGGTCATTCAAACGTTTATATATATATATATATATATATATATAATATATATATATATATATATATATATATATATATATGCAATTGACGATCACTAAACACTGATCATTTGTATGCGGGAAAACCACAAAGAAATGGAGAAGAGAGATGAACGTTTCGACTCGTGAGAGCCGTTGTCAACATCAGACTGATGTCAGTCTGATGTTGACAACGGCTTTTACGAGTTGAAACGTTCATCTCTCTTCTCCATTTCTTTGTGGTTTTTCCGCATATATATATATATATATATATATATATATATATATATATATATATATATAATTATATAATATATATATATATATATGTTATTAAATATGACCGAAAAAGTAAGATTAATAATTCTAACACGAATTTTCTCAATTTTCCTTATGTTTGTTTTTACTGATGACGGTAAATGAAAAATCAATTCTCCAAAATTCATTCTTTATTTCTTAGTCTCAGAAATAAGACTAAGAAATAAAGAATGAATTTGGAGAATTGATTTTTCATTTACCGTCATCAGTAAAAAACAAACATAAGGAAAATTGAGAAAATTCGTGTTAGAATTATTAATCTTACTTTTTCGGTCATATTTAATAACATATGTAAGACTAAGAAATAAAGATGAATTTTGGAGAATTGATTTTTCATTTACCGTCATCAGTAAAAACAAACATAAGGAAAATTGAGAAAATTCGTGTTAGAATTATTAATCTTACTTTTTCGGTCATATTTAATAACATATGTCTACAGGAAAGACTGCTACCAAATATACTAATATATATATATATATATATATATATATATATATATATATATATATATATATATATATATATATATATATATATATATATATATATATATATATATATATATATATATATATATATATATATATATATGCAGAATAACCACATGTGAAAAATAGAAAATGCTTAACGCGTTTTCGGCTAATTCGCCTTCATCAGAGCAAAGTAGAATGAAGATAAGAAAACATTGCTGATCAGACCTTTATATCCGCCTGGGCAGATCACCTGACCACCAAAAATAAGTAGAGGAAAGGAATTATAAGAAAGAAGGTAACTGCAGAAGGCAGTTGCTGCTATTAAAAGGAGATATTAATAGGAGATATTAATAGATATTAATAGGAGCTGCCATACGAGGCAGCTCCCATTAATATCTCCAAGTGCCATACGTGTTAAATGATTGATATATTGTTTTGACGTGCTATATTGAGGCTTAAATAGGGATCCAACTTGTACATACCGGGGCTCACATTAAGGCTGTTATTACAATGTTTGATCAACTATTAATTAATTTCTATTAATATCTCCTATTAATATCTCCTTTTAATAGCAGCAACTGCCTTCTGCAGTTACCTTCTTTCTTATAATTCCTTTCCTCTACTTATTTTTGGTGGTCAGGTGATCTGCCCAGGCGGATATAAAGGTCTGATCAGCAATGTTTTCTTATCTTCATTCTACTTTGCTCTGATGAAGGCGAATTAGCCGAAAACGTGTTAAGCATTTTCTATTTTTCACATGTGGTTATTCTGCATACTTGGATCAGTGTTTTGTGATTATTGTTTCATATATATATATAGATATATATATATATATATATATATATATATATATATATATATATATATATATATATATATATATATATATATATATATATATATATATATATATATATATATGCGAACAAGCGTGAATGGTCTCCAAGCCAATATGCAACTGAAAACTACACACCCCAGAAGTGACTCGAACCCAGACTGCCAGGGGCACTAGTGCCCCCTGGCTGTCTGGGGCACTAGTCCGGCACAAGTCTGTCCAGGGGGCAGTAGAAACTTCCCCTGCATTGGCGTGATTGTATTTCCTAAAAGATGTATGATGAAAATATTATGAAAAGATGTATTATTATAAAAGAAGGGATGTTAAAAGATTTCCTGTTGTAACATATTACATGTCACATTTACTATTATTTATAAAGTACTTTTTAAAGAGCATTTGGATAAAATGTTTGTTGATGTTTGTAAATTTATTTACCCGAAAAATACTTGCTTCACTTTACCATATACATCCTTCTTTTTTGGGCGGAGTAAAAATCGAAGTATGTATATCTACTTTTTAATCAACCCCCTAAAAATACTCAGTTGGATTCCTAATTTCAACAGAATAATTAGGCTAGATAAAAACTGAACTTTTATTTATAAGATTACTTAAATTAACTTTTCTAAAGTTTCCCCATTAATTTGGGATGCTATATTTGGTAAAAAGGTATTTGATTTCTTTAATACTAACATCTCATTATAACATAGGCTTTTAAGTGTGATGAATCTGATGTTTGATAAATAAACTACATTAGGCGATGATAATTCTAATATATTCATAACGTCTTTGGTTATATCTGAAAATATCATCTATATTCATTAATTTTGAAGTATTTATATTTGGATCTAATGTTTTGTTGAGCTATAAGTTAATGTCAGTAATTGAAAGATTAACTTCATCTATAATAACGGGATTATTCAGATCATCTTTAAACTCAAAACTGTGACGGTGCCCTTTACAGTTTCTCCAATATGCCAGCTGTAGGAGTCATATCAGCTTACCTGCAGATTCTCTGAGATGCAGGAAATCTGTTGAGGTACAAAGCTACCAAAATGGTTGCTTATTTGGGGAGAAATTTGCATTTATAAATTTCAGGGAAGTGAAAAAGTCACGCCAAAGGTACAACAAAACGGCGCCCTCCCTGCCTGCAATGCACCATTTTGTGTGCGGCGCCCGCCGGTCGGTGATTGGCTGGCTGATGTCACAGGTCTAGATTGACTAATCAGATCTCGCCCCTGGGTCTGTGACGTCACCGGGAGACCTAGCCCGCCGCCTGCAGAGCGCCAGGCACTCAGAGATATTTGGCGCTTCGTTGAGAGAAGACGGGCGCCGATCAAGCTCTCGAGTTCCGAGGTCTAGGAGCCTCCCTAAGTGGATATATACAGGCTGACAAGTATATAGTGACTATCAAGGACTGCAGTACTTCAGGGAAGTGCGAGTAAGTCTATTCCAGCGGTGTAAGGGCGCCAGGACTGTGAGCTGATTAGTCTTGGAGAAGTCGAGAGAGCGTTACTACGGCTGGAGGAGTGAGTGACTCGCCGTCAGTGGAACTCCGAAGCATTCAGAGCTTTTGTGATTGGATCACATCCACCAGGAACTCGGAAGGGAGAAGTTGCATCCTGATCCATGAGTGGGTGGTCTCGGTGATGGAGTGCTTGAGGGAATGACATGTGCAGTGACGACTGGACGAGTTAACGCCCAGGAACTTCACTCAGGGAATGAGCACGGAGGTGACGAGGATCTTCACGACGCCTACGGACTGGTGACGCATCTGGAACGCTGAGGAACAGAGTGCCCAGCGAACGACGACTGGAGCCCAGGCATCTGAGGACAGGATATGTTAAGGTAGATCACTTTTCCCTCCCATATTTCATTTGATTGTTAGGCAACATAGGCCTATTGCTATGCTAAGGCATTTATTAGAGTGCATACAAGTCATAGGAGTAGATTAGGCTGTGGGACAGAACATATATATCATTCAACTGATTGGTGAAGACAACGAGTGGCCGGCCTGTGGAGGACTGAAGAGCTCTGCTGATGGAGTCGCCCCAGTGAGGGAGCCAGGGATCCCTTTAACTCGATCAGCTGATGCGAGATGCCGGCAGCCACCAGAGGAGTGCTGCTGTCACCATTATTATTATTATTTCCATAAGTCTATATATATACCTCGTGTGTTTGATGTTTACTTTTAGTAAACTTTTATTTTATCACTGCTTTTGATGTAACCTCCATCTCACTGAGCTTTGTGGATGAATGATATATGATAACCGGAACATAATTTGTAGTCTCACATACAACCAAAGTGTACTTAAGCTCTGCCTTTCCTTTCCAAAGGTTTTTAATTTTTATTTATATTTTTTGTTTGTCATCTTTGCCTGTTTTACTCTTAATTATTTGGTCTTAGTTAATCCCCTTGTCACTAAACCTAGGGATTTTTATTACCCTGTTATATTTAAAGCAACTTGGTATTTATTTTTTGTAATCATTTATTGGAATTAATTAATAGTATAGTTGTTTTATAAGCATCTACCTCAGTATCATAGTAAAATTTTCCACATTAATATACTCTCACCCTGTTTATTTTTACACTTAGATTTATATTAGAGTAAATTTCAAGATTTACTTAGATTTACATGTCATCTTTTTTTTTCTTCTTCTTTTTCTCTCGGAATTATCTATTTGAGCTCACTCTGTTTTCTTAGGTTCATACCAATTATAGGATTTTAATTAACCATTACTAAGCTAATTATCTTCAAGATCATTTACTTTATGATTATTACTTTTCTTAATATTTTTTATTTTACACTTATATTATTTTTTATTTTACATTTAAATTATCAGTCTCTACTGATTTTTTGTTTTTTATTTTATCTAACTTCTGTGTCCTTCCTGGCTATCTATTGGATCTTTATTTTACTTCTAAATTGTTACTATTATATTGTATTTGCTTTTATTCTTGTGTTTTGCTATATCGGAAAACCGGAACTGGAACACATTTGCAAATTCTACTCTAAAGGAATATGCAAATATGGAAAATTAGGAACAAAATGCCATTTTCTGCATCCTCGAAAATGCAGGAACATGTTGGCGAGGTGTACATGCCGTTTTGGAACAGGGTGTAGATACTTCCACCCCAAATTATGTCAATTTTCAATTAGGGACAAAAAATGCTACAATCTTCAGTGTCCGGAATTCCACGTGAGAGGTACACAACGTTATAGACGGGAAGATCAGTATGACACTACTGGCAATTTTTTAGAGGAAGGCAGAAACAGAGCAGAAAATATAAGAGAGAGGAACAGTCAGATGGACCCACTACAGGATTACAGAGGAGAAGGGAGATACCCACAGGACTGGAATACACATTACCAACAAACACACAGGTACTACACCACACAACACTCGCCCCACTACCGAAACTGGACGAATCACTTCGAAAACAACACACCCTGGACGCAAACACAGCGGCCTCCTTACCGGAGCCTCAGATATTAACACCAAGTAAGGCATCCAGCACTTCCACTACCACGATAACATCATTTATATTTGCCAACATTCAATGTATAGATGGTCTCCTTCATGAGGCAAATGCAGTGTTTGCAGCCCTAACAGAAACCCACACAAAGGACTACCATGATGGTGAAATATGGATCTCAGAGTACAATCTTTTCAGATGTGATAGGAACCGGCTCCAGGGTGGGGTCAGCCTATACAACAAAGACACACTCATCTGTACTGAGCTGCTAAACACCTCAAATGATATGGTGGAAGTGCTGATAATCAAAATAGAGATTCTAAATGTAGTTATTGTCCTTGTATATAAGTCACCGGAGGCAAACCCTCAGCAGTTTAAAGACCAACTAATGAAAGTAGAACACTGCTTGGAAAACCTCACAAATCCAGCTCCGAACATCATCCTGCTTGGGGACTTCAACCTACGGCACCTGAAATGGAAGCACCTGGCTAATACAGTAATATCAGAAAGAATACCAGGAAGTAGCCTTAATGAACAGGCACATGCAAATGACCTGCTACGGATGTGCGACAAGTTTGCCTTAAACCAGCAAATAGTAGAACCAACTAGGAAGGAGAACACGCTGGACCTCATTTTCACTAATAATGATGAATTGATCAGGAACATAATGATTACAAATACCTGTTACTCAGATCACAACTTAATTGAAGTTATGACAACCATGGGGAATAGACCATTAAAACCAGTCCAGATTCCCGGTGGAGGAGATTTCAGCAAATTCAACTTCAATAATAAACAGATAAACTGGGAGCAAATAAACCAGGACTTCGTAGAAATAAACTGGGAAGAACAGCTAGAAAATGCGAACCTGAACCAGTGCCTGGAAAAAATAAACTCAGTAGCACTAGAAATATGTTCAAACCGCATCCCCCTAAGAAAAAATAGGATGAGATGCACACTGGAACGAGAACGTCGTTCCCTATATAGGCGAAGAAAACAAATCGCGGAACAACTTGAGAGTCGCACCCTATCTCAAGAACAGCAAAGAAGGTTAGGTAGAGAAATAGGAACAATTGAACTCAAGCTACAAGAATCATACAAAACCCAGGAGAGGCAAAGAGAGCAAAAGGCCATTAGTGAAATAGAGAGAAATCCGAAATATTTTTTCTCCTATGCAAAGTCAAGATAAAAAACCACATCTAGTATCAGGCCCCTGCGAAAGGGAGATGGAACTTTCACCGATGACAACAAAGAAATGAGCGAGCTACTAAGGAAGCAGTACGACTCTGTCTTCAGCGAGCCATTAAACGCACTAAAGATCGATAACCCAAATGAATTTTTCATGGATATGATACCAACATCAAATCATTTATCAGATGTCACCCTATCCCCACTGGATTTTGAAGAAGCCATAAACAGTATGCCTATGCACTCTGCACTAGGCCCGGATTCCTGGAACTCCATATTCATCAAGAACTGTAAAAAACCACTATCGCAGGCCCTTCACATTTTGTGGAGACAAAGCCTAGATACTGGCGTTATTCCTGATATACTAAAACAGCAGAGATAGCACCACTTCATAAAGGAGGAAATAAGGCAGAGGCAAAAAATTACAGACCGATAGCATTAACATCGCACATCATAAAAAATTTTGAGAGAGTGCTAAGAAGTAAGCTCACAAAATACATGGAATCACAGCATCTCCATAACCCCGGACAACATGGTTTCAGAACAGGGCGCTCTTGCCTGTCGCAGTTGCTGGACCACTATGATATGGCATTAGATGCTATGGAAGACAAAGAAAATGCTGATGTAATTTACACAGATTTCGCAAAAGCTTTTGATAAATGTGACCATGGTGTTATTGCACATAAAATGCGCCCAAAAGGAATTACCGGAAAAGTAGGCAGATGGATCTACAATTTCCTGACCAACAGAACCCAATGTGTAATAGTCAACAAAATAAAATCCAGCTCATCAACCGTTAAGAGCTCAGTCCCCAAGGGTACTGTGCTTGCTCCAGTACTTTTTCTCATCCTCATATCGGACATAGACAAGAACACAACCTATAGCACTGTATCATATAGCACTGTATCATCCATTGCAGATGACACTAGGATCTTTATGAGAGTAGGCAACATAGAGGACACAGCAAACCTCCAGTCAGATGTAGATCAGGTCTTTCTATGGGCTACAGAAAATAATATGGTGTTTAACGAAGATAAGTTCCAGCTCATGCGCTATGGAAAAAATGAAAATATAAAAACGGAAACCACGTACAAAACTCAGACAAATCATAACATAGAACGAAAAGGCAATGTAAAGGATCTGGGTGTACTCATGTCGGAAGACCTTACCTTTAAAGAACACAATAAAGTAGCCGTCACAACTGCAAGAAAAATGAAAGGTTGGATAGCAAGAACTTTTCACACTAGAGATGCTATACCGATGATGACACTTTTCAAAGCGCTTGTGCTCTCTAGAGTGGAGTACTGCTGCACAATGACAGCCCCTTTCACAGCTGGAGAAATTGCTGACCTGGAGAGCGTGCAGAGGTCCTTTACTGCTAGAATCCACTCAATAAAACATCTAAACTATTGGGACCGACTAAAGAGCCTAAATCTGTATTCCCTTGAGCGCAGGCGGGAGAGATACATAATAATTTACACGTGGAAAATATTAGAGGGGCTGGTCCCAAACCTGCACACAGAAATAACATCACATGAGACCAGAAGACATGGCAGGATGTGCAGAATACCCCCGTTGAAAAGCACAGGTGCAACTGGTACTCTGAGAGAGAACTCTATCAACATCAGAGGCCCGAGACTGTTCAACACGCTCCCGCTACACATAAGGGGCATAACTGGCAAACCCCTCACAGTGTTCAAGAGAGAACTGGATAAGCACCTCCAAAGGATACCTGATCAACCAGGCTGTGACTCATACGTCAGGCTGCGAGCAGCCGCGTCCAACAGCCTTGTTGATCAGTCCAGCAACCAGGAGGCCTGGTCGATGACCGGGCCGCGGGGACGCTAAGCCCCGGAAGCACCTCAAGGTATCCTCAAGGTAAGGTATCGTGTATCTTGTATCGTGATCCCTCTGCATCTCTATGCACACTGATATTGATCCTGATCAAAATCTTCTGTCTCATATCTACACCAACCAGCACATTGATCATCATTATTGCAAGTATTTCACAGCACACCAGGCTATAAACAAACTTCAAAATAACACCTGTTTATCAGTTTACAACCAAAATGTTAGATCACTTGGTAAACATTTTGACGATTTAAATGCATTACACCACTAGATACTAACTTATCGTTCATTATTTTAACAGAAACTTGGCTAAATAAAGACTATACCCAACTCAACAACTTAGCTGGTTATGAAGCCATTTATAACTGTAGGCCTAATAAAAAAGATGGTGGCACAGCTATATATTACCGAGAAACATTTATCTGCAACAGTGTTATTAGTGACAGAGATGACTACTGTGAATATACTTTTGCTCAGTTTACAATTAAATCCCTTAAATCCTCTTTGACTATTGGAGCCATCTATAGATTTCCCAATACTAACATAGCTTCTTTCTCAGACAACCCAAGGAATCTTATTATTAACAACAATCTCAACGAAAACCACATGATTCTGGGAGGAGACTTTAATTTTGAACTGGGTCAACAAAATTGCTGTCAAGTTGACTATTTCCTCAACAGCATGAACTCCTGTATGCTAATCCCCACGATCACCAAACCTACCCGAGTCACTCAAACATCAGCCACTACCTTGGATCACATATGGACAAACATAACAGCTCCCTTGTATCTAGTATAATCTACGACAGAACAACTGACCACTACCCTACCTTTCTCATAGCGAACATGGACATAACACCAGCAAAAAGCAAGAAACTTTCAATCAGGCTACACAGTGAATCAGCTTTAGGCAATCTTACAGATGCACTTCACAATATTAACTGGGATTCTGAATTCAATAATTCCCAGGATATAAATTCATTAGCTAACCTCTTCCTCTCCAAAACTCTTAGCCTCTACAACCTTCATTGTCCCCTTCTTACCAAGCAAGTAACTGACAAAAGATTAAACAATCCATGGCTCACAAGTGGCATTCTCAACTCAATCAACAAGAAACATGAATATGAAAAGAAACTTAGGATTGGCTTAGTTTCAAGGGAAGTAGCTAAAAGGTACTCATCAATGCTTACCAGTATCATAAGAAAGGCAAAACTTGCATATTATGTGAATAGATTCAGTGAAGCAAAAGGCAATATGAAAAGCACTTGGAAAACCATCTCTAGTATCCTAGGAACTAAACAACACTCACATAACCAAATAAAACTCTACAAGGATGGGGATATGCCGTCAACTGATCTAGAAATGGCAAATGAATTTAATAGTTTCTTTTCATCAGTTGGTGATAATCTTGCCAGTAAAATCCAACAGACTCAGACACATATTAACACATATCTCTCAGGCAGCTATCCAAACTCTCTTCTCCTTTCACCAATCAGCCCGGCAGATGTTGTGTCCATTATACACTCTCTAAAAGCCAAAGCAGGGAACACCAGTGAAATTCCGTCCATTGTATACAAGAGCGCCTCCCATGCCCTTGCCCCACCCATAGCCCTACTGTTCAACAGATCTATAGAGTGTCACACCTTCCCTGATATCCTTAAAAAAAGTAAGAGTAACGCCAGTCCATAAAGGAGGCAATCCGGCGAACATAAACAATTATAGACCAATATCAAATCTACCCATTCTATCAAATATATTTAAAAAACTTATTTACAAACAGGTCTATTCCTATCTTGTAAAATTCGACATACTCAGCCCCTGCCAGTTTGGCTTCTGGTCCCAAAAGAGCACCAACGATGCAATCATTAGTCTCCTTGACATAATCTACTCAGCCCTTGACAAAAATGAGTTTCTGATTGGACTCTTCATTGACCTAAGAAAAACCTTTGATACTGTTAATCACAACTACCTCTTACTTAAACTCCAGCATTATGGAATCCGAGACCTTGCCCTTGACTACATCCGATCCTATCTTAGTGACAGACACCAATATGTAACCATCAATGATACAACTTGTTCCACTCTACCAATTACCGTTGGAGTGCCGCAGGGCAGTATCTTAGGACCTCTTCTATTTCTTATATATATAAACGATCTGCCTAATGTCTCTAATATTCTCAAACCTATATTGTTTGCTGACGATGCTACCCTTATCTATTCAGACCTCAATCCATATACACTAAATAATGTTGTGAATAATGAATTAAAAAAGTCCACTTATGGATGTCAACTAACAAACTAACATTAAACATCGAAAAGACTTACTACATCTTATTTGGGATCAAATCATCAAATGTAATTCAGCTACAGATAGACAACACTAACATCAGTAATAAAAATGATGGCAAGTTTCTTGGCCTATTCCTAGACAAGAGACTCAACTTCAGCACCCACATTCAACACATAACTAAGAAAGTCTCTAAGACAGTTGGTATACTCTCCAAAATCAGATATTATGTTCCTAACTCCGCTCTTCTCTCACTATATTATGCACTAATCTACCCCTATCTTAATTATGGTATCTGTGCATAGGGGTCTACCACTGCAAACCACCTTAAGCCCATCATCACCCAGCAAAAATCTGCTATCAGAGTAATAACTAACTCTGCTTTCAGACAACACTCAGCTCCCTTGTTTAAATCCCTAAACTTGCTAAATATTAACTCCCTCCACACATTCTCTTGTGTCAACTACATTTACAAAACCCTGTTCTTAAATGCAAACCATGCTCTGAAACTCTCCCTGGACAGATGTAATAGGACCCATTATCACCACACCAGAAATAAATATCTCTTTGATATCCCCAGGGTCAAACTTAATCTGTGTAAACACTCTATGCAAATTAAGGGACCTAGTCTATGGAACTGACTCCCTAGTGAATTGAAAAACTGTAAAACTTTTGCCTTATTTAAAATCAAAACCAAAAAGTACCTAATTTCATCTTCTTAGTTTACTACACTGAGCTTTAATTTGCTCTGTACCTAGTGTTACCCAATCTCCTAATTTTTATGTATTTAACACAAACAACCTTATCATTGTGTTCATTGCTGTCTTCTTTTATGTGCTAGCCATATGCTGTATTGTGCCTACCAATTTTTGTCAACAACCATTCAAGCTGTCATTGCAATCAATCTTAGCTACCTGAGTGCTTTAATATACTGTATCTACAATTTTCTCTCATCTTTTTTTTTCTTGCCATGTAACTCTTTTCATTTTCTTATAAATTTTGCAAGTATTTACCTACTTAAAATAATTTTTTTAGATTAAGGACCTGCCCGAAACGCTGCGAGTGCTAGTGGCTTTACAAGATTGTAATTACCAAGTTATGTATCCCCACATTCACAATGTACCTTCTTGTATATGTATAAATAAATAAATAAATAAATAATACTGTACTGGCACTGGCATTAAATAGAGAGAGACCCTGTGTTGGCAACATGACATTAGATTCGAATACTGGTACTGGCATTCCCTAGAGAGTGACCCTGAGTTGGCAACATGACTGTACATTTGAATTCTAGTACTGGCAGTATGTAGAAAGGTCCTGGGCTGCTGTAAATATATATTCGATCTAACGGCGTTGCTGGGATGCAGAGAGAGAATTACCCAGTTGGCGACCAGAAGGTGAGAGGAAGAATTACCCATCGCAGTGTGATCCCTTCCCGAGTTTCGGACAAGGAACTCGGCAGTCATACTATAGAATTGATCCTATGAAGTATGATCTACGGCCGGAAGTCCGGCAAATTCTGTGCATGCATAGGTGGGCAGGCCCGGTGCCGGACAGTCACATACTGCAGGAACTGAGCTTAGCAGTGTGGGCTGGGCCTTCTCCTCTCCCCCTTGGGTCCAAGGTCAAATAGTGATGACCGGTCCTGAGGCATGACTAGGAGAGCTCCCTGGGGGTGATGTGTGTTACTCTAGTGGAGGGAGGTAAGACCCATGGCGCGAGATTATGGGATCAGTAGCACGATCCCCCATTATTTAACTGTAACCTCATAACACAATGCCGAGGTGAGTGGCGCATGACAGAATTAGCGACCTTGCCAGGATGTGTTGATCAGGCTACAGTGTTACCAGGATGCGTTGATCAGGCCACAGTGTTACCAGGATGCGTTGATCAGGCTACAGTGGTACCAGGATGCGTTGATCAGGCTACAGTGTTGCCAGGATACGTTAATCAGGCTACAGTGTTACCCAGATTTCTGAACGGTGTTGCCAGAATTTGCGGACAATGTTGCCGAGAGTCGAAAACAGTGTTGCCAGAGTACAAGTACAGTGTTACCAGTGTCGTGAAAAGGATTGTCAGTGAACTCAGTGAACAGTGACAGTTTTGCCCAGTAGTGCAGAGACTGGAATAGTGAATCCAGTGAGATATTAGTGCTATAGCTCAATTATTGAGATGGAGAAGGATAAAGTGGATACATTTATTGTGACGAGGGATGAGAGAATTTTGGAAGAGTGTACCAAAGCCCAGATCCAACAAGTGGCAGGCCACTTGGGGATCCGATTGAGGACGACAAAGGTAGCAGAGCATAGGCTAGAAATAATGGCACAGCTCGAGAAGAGGCGACAGGGGAAGAGCCGTCCCAAGGTGAACTGTCCCAACTAGAGCTATCCCAAGCGCCTACCAGTGTGGGGAAAAAATCACAGTGAACATGGAAGCAGTGGAGGGTCCAGCTGTAGTAAGAGGAGCCTGCAACTCGAAGTAATGAAGATGCAACTGGAAGCCCAGCTGCGACGAGAGAAGAGAGAAGCGCAAATGCAGCGAGAGGAACATGAAGCTCAGCTGCAGCGAGAGGAACGAAGCTCGGCTGCAGCGAGAGGAACGTGAAACTCGGCTGCGGCGAGAAGTAGAAGGAGAGAGACAACTGCGACTGGAGGAGATAAAAACAAAGAAAGAAGTCGAATTGCATCACGTTGAGCATAGGCTGCCCTCACTACCTGCACGGCGGGATGACCTCAGGATAAGGGAATGTGACTTACCTACGTTCGAAGCTCAAGAAGCTAAGGCGTTCTTCGAACACTTTGAACGGATAGCGACTCTGAAGGAGTGGCCGGAAGATGATTGGGTTGTTCTGGTCCAGGGCAGGTTGACCGTTGAAGCCCAGGAAACCTACAACATGCTGGACCTAGAGGAGTGTGCTAGTTACGACGCAATTAAGAGTACAGTGCTTCACTCGTTCCGGCTGACTCCGGAGATGTCAGAGAATGTACGAGAGCGTCGGAAAAGTCTTACGCCGAGACCGTCAGGGATATGGAACGGAAATTCCTACGATGGTTGAAGGCGGAGGAAGCAGAGTCGGCGGATGAGATCAAACTACTGATAGTGATGGAGAAGTTTATGTCAGTGCTCCATCCTGAGTTGCGAGGAAGGGTGAGAGAAGCAGGTATTAGGGACATTAAGGCTGCTGCAGACAAAGCCAACATGTTGGAGGAGGCACTACATCTCAGGAGGGAGAGGCCACCCAGACACTATCCTTACCCCAGGTCGGGAGGGAACTTTAGGAGTTCAGGAGGAACGAGGACGGGCGGGGACTCTCCCAAGAGTAGTGTACCCAGTGAAGTGACCCAGTTCAAGAGCTCAAGGGACGTAGGGAGAAAGCCCCAAGCTGTGAGCAGTGGACATAGCTCGGGAGCTAGTGCTGCTTCCGGGAACTGACGACGGGGAGTCCAAGGAGAACCCAGGGAACGTCTACCGTTGGTGCTACCAGGGTGACTGGTAGAGGATCACCCAGGAGAGGCAGTCGGTGTTTCAACTGTGGGGGACGAGGACATTTTGCAAGGGAATGTGGTCGCCCCAGGCACGGCGGGAACGTGGCTTTCACGAGAGTAGGAAGCGAAGAAGCCAACGATACCTCAGGTGATATGCCGGTGATGAGGGAGAAGAGGATTCACCCCTTTGTGTGTGAGGGGATGGTGATGATAAAAGGAGCTGATCCTGTGCCAGCGAGGATGCTGAGGGACACGGGATCCGACTTCCCCCTTGTTAGTGAATCCCTCTTCCCCGAGGACTACAGAAGTTCCAGTACAGGGGTAGCCCTGATAAGAACGTTGGGGGGGACAGGTGAGGATGCCCCTTCATAAGGTAACTCTTAATTCTGACTATGGTTGTCAGACTCTCGTGGTAGGAGTCTGGGCTTCACTGACAAGGATGGATGCTCAGGTGATCCTAGGGAACGACTCCTGTGGAGGATGTGTTGTCCCGAAATTGATTAAGGGCAAAGAATGTATAGACCCCTATCGACATAGCAGCACGACGGACGCCAGCGGTGCACGACGGAAATTGCGAGAGTGGCTTTTCTGGTATACGCGGTGACGTCGAGACAGGACGACAGGGAAGATGACATGAGCGGATCCGGTCACGCCGAGGAGAACATACCAGGTGACCTGGGCTCGATCATTTGTTCCGAAAAGGAGGCCAGAGGAAAAGTACTAGGTGAGTAAGAGTCGGATAGGAGTATCCAAGTTGCTCTCACCAGTCCTCTAGGTATTGACAGCGCCCGTCTTGGTGAGCTGCAAAAGGCGGATTTTCCGGAGTTGGTACGGGAGGTGGAAGGAGATCTCGCCGGACCCGAGTCGCCGACTCGCTTCATCATGGAGAAAGGGGTGCTAATGAGGCAGTGGAGGCCATTGAGAGAAGAAGCAGGTGGTGATATGCTGAGAGGGAGGCGTCAGGTGGTGGTGCCAGCGCAGTACAGAGGCACGGTGCTAAAGCTTGCACACTCAGTTGATCCCGCGGGACACTTGGGAGTGACCATGACCTTAAATCGGCTTCGGGATCATTTTTATTGGCCGGGAATGGACGCTGATGTAAGGAGAGTTTGCAAGACATGTTTCCCGTGCCAAAGTACGGGGAAGAATACCCCTGCCATCCCGAAAGCCCTTTGGTTCCAGTTCTTGCGATTGGCCCGGCGTTTGAACGCCTAATAATCGATGTCGTAGGACCATTACCTAGCACGAAAAAGGGAAATAATTACTTATTGACCATCATGTGTGCTTCGACTAGATTTCCAGAGGCGATCCCAGTGCGGAAGGTGACATCAAGATGCGTCATGGGACACCTTCATCGGTTCTTTGCCTAGGTAGGAGTGCCCAAGGAAATCCAGTCCGACTACGGAAGTATTTTCCAGTCGAAATGGTTTAGGCACGCTGTTGTAAGCTGGGGAAAAGCACAAATACGATCGTCACCTTATAGACCTCAGTCGCAGGGAGCGATCGAGCGGTTCCACTCCACCCTGACAACCGTCTTGAGAGTATATTGTGCGGAATGGGATGAGGCTGTCTACCCAGCCCTGTTTGCAATCAGAGATGCTATAGTTGAGTCTCTGGGATTCTCTCCATTCCAACTAGTGTTTGGGCACGAAGTGACGAACCCATTAGTGATGCTGAAGGAGCAGTTGACTGCGACTAAGACGTTAGTGACAGTGGAGGAGTTTCCGGTTTCAAGACCGTAGAGCAGGCAAGCAGGGGGTTGAAGACAGGGGCGAGGATGCAGAAATCTTGAGCAAGGAACTGGAGACGAGGTGAAGAGGGGAGATGAAAGATCGGTGGCCTAACCACCGTGGGTAAGAATTGCAGCTGATGCTGCGGTTTGGTGGTAGAGTGGAGTTCTCATGGGTGTTCGCAGATGTGTCTTGTAGGAGGCAGGGCTTCTCGTCGCGGTGTTCTTTTCAGCTTTTCGTTGGTGTTCTACTGATTCCTTGATTTACTCGGGTGCAGATCTTCGGTGTTTTTCTTCTTCCCAGGCTTCCTGGTCTGTTTGTTGGTTTTGCTTAGCGTTGATACGGAGAGGTTATCGTTGGAGGTAGCTTCCAGCCGGAAATCTTCAGTTGTGTAGGGGTGCTTCAGTGGAGGAGGTGGTGTTCCCACCGAGACGTCCTCATCTGATGAGTCAGCTGACTCAGAAGTATATGCAGTGAATCTTGAGGGTCGAGTTCTTGCCTGTTGAGGCATAATGGGAGTTGCAGCTGCTTTAGGACGTTAAGAGGGTTCGCACACGAGAGGTTGAACTGTAGCAGTAGTCGATAGAGAAGGCGTCGGCGTCTGGGTGGCTTGTGATAAAGTTGCTGGAGGAGCAGGCTTTGCTGTTGATAGTAGATCCGTGAGCACGGCGGCGTTCACGGTGATGTCAGGGACCGAGACTATGTCTTGAGAACGTGAAGTGGTGTTGGTGAAGACTTCTTCTGGAACTATGAAAGCTGGAAGACCATTTGCTTTGTATAGAATATTTAATATTCTTACGTATTCCTGGGGGTTATTACAAGCTATCATGCTGGCCGCCGATGTTAATGCTTGAACTGTGCTGTTCAGTGGTTGGTCGGTGTGGGCCGGGGGTGATGTGTGGTAGTGGGTTTAATGTCCAGTAGTGAAGTATGTGCTTTTAATACATACTCACACTTGCTCATACTTCACATTTATAGAAGTAAACTCTATATTTATATTTTTGAAGTGACTTTACTTGTGAATTATTTGTATGTGAGGCGGCCTCATGTCGGGTGAGGTGAATGACGTCACAAGTAGTTGACCCATCAGGCCAAGCTAGTCAAGAGGCGCGGCGGGCAGTGTGGCGCGGGCCGGCGTGGGGAGAGGTGCTGCTCAGCGCCCGCCTCATTGGTTCTACTAAATTAGTCACCTGGACAGTCCTGTGCATGAGGTTACCTGCGTCAGGCTTACAGGCAAGTTACTCTAGATGATTAGTTATTTTATCACACTGTATTCTGTTGGTAGAATAGTCTATTTGCTGACTGTCTAAATAAGCATAGTTACACGATGTTAAAACCTCATTTAAAATGAATCGATTAGCTCTGGTTTACTCATTTGTAAATATGATAGAGTAATATACCTGTCTATTAGTAGAGACTTTTACCTGGATTAAGACTTTTGATGAAGATTATTAAAACAAAACAAAATTAAATACTAAAACGACTGTTGTGTAATACTGTTCCACAACGACGACTGGAGTGTCAACTTTATAGTGAAATTTTCCGTTGGACCAAAAGCAGGTGAAAAGTTTACAAAATAGTTATAATTAAATTCTGGCAGTTATAAGGTGTTTCTTGTGAACTATCGGATTTCAATCCTTGAAACACGGACCAAAGACTTTTAATCTAGCGAGCGTCACATCCCCTCCCCCCCCCCCCGCCCATCCTATGTGAATGAAACTAACCATCCTGAGTCAGTGTCGTCCACGCTGCCGCCAACCCCAGAGACGCCTTAATTAACATTAACGTCCAGTGTAACAAAGTACTGTAATTTTTTCCAATATAAGTAAATATTAATGTATATTTAAATTGTGTAGTTCTTATACTTGTTGAAGGAAACAATAGCACGTGAGTGTTTCCAACATGTCTCCTTCCCCTAATAAATAATATATAATCGGTCACATATCAAACTATTTAAAGTACAGTGTGTTAAAATGTATGAACTGTTGTGGGTCAGTGCATGAACGAGCATAGACTGAGGACAAGTTAAATGTGAAGCGTTCTTCACGTTCATGTTTGGCTGCCGGGTTAACGACCACTTGGCCGTTGTTGAGAACGTTCATGTTTGGCTGCCGGGTTAACGACCACTTGGCCGTTGTTGAGAACGTTCATGTTTGGCTGCCGGGTTAACGACCACTTGGCCGTTGTTGAGAACGTTCATGTTTGGCTGCCGGGTTAACGACCACTTGGCCGTTGTTGAGAACGTTCATGTTTGGCTGCCGGGTTAACGACCACTTGGCCGTTGTTGAGAACGTTCATGTTTGGCTGCCGGGTTAACGACCACTTGGCCGTTGTTGAGAACGTTCATGTTTGGCTGCCGGGTTAACGACCACTTGGTCATTGTGGTGAGAACGGGCTGTGGATGAGTCAAGTCTGAGGTTGGGTTTTGCCATTCGGTGGTAAGTTAGCTTCTTAGATGAACCATCTGACCTGATCGATTGTCTTGCGGGATGTTTCTCAAACTTTCATGATGTTCAATTTAGTACTTTGATATATTAGATATATATTTGATGTGTAATTTCAGGTATGTACGAGGGTGCATCAGTACAACGGCACTGCAGGTATGGTCAACCAGACCCCAAGAAATTGGTCTCTTACAACGCTTCTGCAGGTATGGAGGGACTAGAAGTTACTTCAAAAACTTCTTTCAAATCGCAGTTGGTTATTATGTAGTTCATACATATTCCCACAAGTACAATAGGTGAAGGGAACACGTTTAATAATTTTAAGTTTACACACTATGCCTTGAAGCGGTGATCTTCTAATAGGTATAGTCTAAAGTACTGAGTTAACCACTTCAGAGTGGTAAACCGTTCTTCAGGCCCATAATTTGAAAATTTAGTTGCGGTGTATTATATGGGTAATGTTAAGCTAACAATTTTGGTTACATTTCAATCCCCTCCTCTCCGTCCACATTTGTTGGTCTGTCTTGTATCCCACCAGTCCAATCATATATATAAATAAAAATACCAAAGAGGGTGATGCTTCAGTTGGGGTTAGGATACTATGGCAAGAGGAATGTTTTAAGAGTGAGGGGAAGTCCTGGGGCTAAACCTAGCAATATGAATATACCGTCGGACAGTTTTGGGAGGCTGAGCACTTGCAGCTACGTGGCCATCATCTGGATCGTGCACAAGGTATTGGTAGTCCTTGAATACTGTAGCAATTCTGCAAATCGACAAATATTGTGGTCAGGCGGCAGGACCTGTGAAGTGTTAAAAGGTGAACGTTTCTGGGTCTCCGGAACGGGATAACATGGTGTTCCTGATTTGTAAGTGCAAAGTATTTTTCTTTATAGGGGAAGAAAATATTATGTAATTGGCGGAGCTTCTATAACCACAGATAACGGTTTTAAGAGCAGGGACACTAACTACGTCCTTTTATTCCAAGCTAACAAAGAAGGCTCCGAAGGAAGCAAGTTCTATGTCGGAAGTTCGCCAAAGGATTCATTCATCTGGCAGAGCTTGTTAACTTTTTTTGAATGCTTCCTGAAGCTGTAGGAATATATACCTTAGAACACCCTTTATACACTGGATGTTCCCGAACAAAATTGTTACTGGAGAGGAGTCATTTTCTTGGCAGCTTCTCGTATGGTATATTCTGGGCACCTCTCACTTTAAGGACGCCCCAGAGCTCCTACAAGGCTTTCCCCAGATTATTCTGGTCACTAAATATACCTTGACTCAGATTCTCAGGGAAGTTACCCATAGGTTAAGTGTTAAGGTTCTGTTCGCCATTATATGCATTAGAACTACATTGGGTGATAGTTATAGCTTGACATTCGAGCAGGGGTCATCAGCAAAGTACTATTTGGGAAATGTTAGGTGATCAGTTGAGGTGTAGTTGATCGATCTCGTCCTCATAAACAAGGGCTGAAGTCCATAAAATGCACCTGCCAGACCCCTTATTTATGAATGGAAAAACGGTTTTCACATGACAAACTGATGACGTTCCAACATTGAAAAGAACTTTGCTGACTTTTGTTTGAACCACAATGTTGTAAATGCTTCACACACGTACTACAGATTCAAATAATCACCAAGAAAAAATAATAAATTAGTCAATAGCCGAATATGCACAGTATGCTATTACGTACAGGGTGGTGGTTGGTGGATGACTGACTCGCTCATCTTACTAGTCTATCGGTCCCTAAGATGAGGACGACACTATAATCAGCCAACCCGTCCTCTTAAAAAGAACGTCACTTTTGGCTCGTATGCGCGATATGGCCAAATTTGGACGTAATTTGAAATGAAATACTCACAAAAGTGACGTTCTGTTCCGTTTTCAATTTGAGTCGTCCGGCGTACGCGCAGAGGTTATGAGAGGACACTTTAAATTAACGTTTTTCATAACGTTTTGAAACTTTATGAGAATTTCCTGCCCACCTAACCTATCAGAGGACCCTTAACTTACTGTTGTTGAAAAAAAAAATCCTAAATTTATTTTCATATTTTTTTCATTTTCAAATTACGTCCAAATTCGGCCATACGGGCAAGCGGCCAAATGCGACGTTCTTTTTAAGAGGACAGGTTGTTTAGCACCGCGGGTCTGTGGTCCCACACACCTGGGTGGGAAAACGGCTGATCACCCTAGGAGCCCTCCAGTTGAACCACGGGGGAACCGCTACTAGGGATCCCAGCCTTGCCGCATGGAGGAGTGAAGGAAGACACGGTACTAACCTCAGGACGTCACGCCATGCAGTAACAGTACTACTTTGAGTCCTGCCTGCCGTAACAAAGGGGTCGCAGGTCACTCGTCCACACCTGTGTCACTTAAATACTCACACGGTCGCCAGCTGGGTTGTAACTCTGCATCCCAACACTACAGTTAAGTTGTTAAATTCGATGTCACCAGACAGTTGCCACTATCAGTGTTGAATCAGTATTGCCAGCCTAGGGCATGTTTCCATAAATACCAGTGTTACTCATGTTACCAGGCTATTATAGCCACTAGGAAAATAGCCACTAGGCTATTTTCCATATAATATATTGGTGTGGTGCAATATCATCACTTAATAATGCTCGAGGAGAGATGGAAGGTGTACATAAACACATCAGTAAAATCATATGAAGTTTACTATACTATGAGAACTACATTAATCATGTAAAGAAATAATCACATTAGGATATATGTATATAAAAGGATGAACTGGAGAACATTGGCAGCTTTCCTCTCTCCGCCTTTGGCAACTCCGACAGCTGGGCAAATTTAAATTGGGACTCGGTCCCTCTTGTGGCTACGGGCTCGCCTTAGCCCGTGCTGCTTGGAGCTGTTTGTTCCGGGTAGCGAACCTTTAACCCCCCTCCTGTGGGGGGACGGCTTCGTCAACGTCGTTCACCAACTGCCACAAACATTCCCACGCTGTCTTCTCCAGCAGTAGTAATACCTACAGCCTACTGTAAGCTAACATAATAAGAAAAACACAATGTAATACATATATATGATGAGCCAACCTAGCTAATCTTAAAGGGTCAATGGGAGGGAAATATTGATCTTAATTACTCTTGTCCACGACGCCTGTCCTCTGATGGTAGAGGATCCAGGGTTCCCAGGTCACTCCTCGGCGTTCCGGTACCGTATTACAGGTCCTCGGGTGTCCTAGAGAAATCGCATCTTTGCCTTACCAATCCCCTGGGTTCAGATTTTCAAAGCTGGTCCACTGACGCTGAGCATGTCACTGTACACACACGCTCCTTCAACGAGACGTTTTCTCCTGTATACAAATGCGGTGCCTTCCCTCCTACCTAAGTAAATGTGTCCCAGCCACTGCAACACTGCACGTCTACCAGAGCAAATTCACAGGCGCCAGACTTGCCATCCTAGAGTCGTCGTTCACCTCCAGTTGCCGACTAATATTCTCAAGTTCTTGGCCCTCCTTTGCTCCCTGAACTTGGCATGTTCGTACTTCCCAGGAGCACACTGTCTTCTGTGACAAGGTAGATTGCAATGTGCTCAAAATTCACTGAGCGAGGCTTCAAAAAACTCCAATCTCAGCTCACTGACGCACTTCTACTTGCGTCAAAAGTCTGTCAAGCTCTGTTGCAGTGCCTCCGCCAGTGCTGAGCCAGGCCTCCCGGTGACGTCACGGCAGGCTCTGATTGGGCAGTCAGGTCACGTGACCTCGCCCAGCCAATCACCAGCCTGCTGGTGCCCTCACGAAAATGGTGTGCTTTTAAGCAGGGCGCCGCCGTTTTGTATGCATAAGGGTCTCAACCACCTTTATCTGCCAAACTTATAAATACTAATTTCTCCATAAATGTTATATATTCTGTAGCCTCTTATATGAATATACTCCCCGCATCTCTGGGAACTTGCAAGGTTAGTGGATATAACTCTTAACACTGGCATTGGGGAAGAAATAGAACAAGGCACCATAACAATACTAATATACACATTAATTTATATATGAGAATTCATATTTTGAATGATCAGCATGTTTAAATATATGAATGAGTCTTTAGGGTCGACCACTGGATGGAATGAACAGCGGACGCGTTTTGTGTAAACCTGTTTTTCATTGATAAACAAGTGGTTCGTTGGCTGGATTAACAATCATTTGTTCTTTATTGACGAGGGCGGTCTGGCCGATTAAAGTACTATTCTCCAACAGTGCTTCACTGACATCCGCTTCTCGAATAGCAAGTCTGTAAATGATTCACTAGTGTACTACAAACACAAATAATAGCCAAAAAACTAATTACATAATGTATGCCTAATATACATTGAATTTTATTGTATATTAAATTATGTATGGGAACAAATATACTTTTATTACGGTGTTAAAATTGATGAACCCGTCTCATGGGACGGCCTCTGCACTAACGATCCTGGCCTGAGGACGAGTTGAGTAGTGTGGCTGGTGTTCACTATAGTGTGCAGAAGCCATAAAATGCTGCATGCATACATATTTCTGCTGCATCCACACTAACACCTGCTCTGATCATCGTTCTTTTAATCTGGCAATACGATTTGTTGTCCACCATGAAGAGGATGACGTCAGTTACATATACGAGGCACTGTTGTTTGAGCCTTATTTGTGGTCCATCAGACTCCACCTTCCTTAGTTCTCCTGTAATTTTATCCTTAAGTTAATACAAAAACCTCTGCTAGTGCTTTGCCATCCTCCCTGGTGCGCCTGAGTTTAGGGCCGACAAAAAGTGGGTCGTGTACTTCAGTCTCGGGCAGTAGGTTAAGGAGTGCCCCAAATTGCTTGTTTATTATCACCTAGACCATCTAGGTCGTAACACTTTCAACAGAATATTCGACGGAACTAAATCTTTTGTATGGGACTTGCCTCTTTTTGTTGTACCAATATCTTTTCTCCGTTGTACCCATAGTCGTTCTCTTTTTATAGCCCTCTTCTAATTGCCTCGTCCATAGTGTCTTTCTTCAAAATCTATTGCTTCTCTACGAGGCCAATGTTAGCCCTGGCAATCGTTCCCTTGGTTGTCTGAAATTGATTAATAAATTGACCTGGTTTCTATTTTTGGGGTTGAACCACGGCCTGCTCTGGGGGAAGGTAGGCCCCTGTTATCAAATTCCTGCAGGTCATTCCATGATCAGTTATAGCTATAGCCACTTTGTTGTGGAACTGGCCTTGATGACCAGGCGTCTCCTTCTTTTAGCCTCTTTGTCTGGACCTGTCGTTGTCTCCGGTCTGCTCGCCATCTCACTTTATTAAATTGACCTTTTATTCTTTCGTTCGACATGTATACGTTTTCTACTGTATCCTGGGTGCCTTATGGAGGAGTTAGGAGTACGGACTGGGTACTCCTTGAAATACTTAGTCAGTCCATAACTTACCTAGGTCTGCTTGGAGTACTAGTTTTATCACAACATATAGACAAGGTTAGAAGACTCCCTGGCTTCACGTTTTCTCTCAGTTGATGCCGTTGATGGGTTCTGTCAATTCGGTGCTTGCTGCACGGTATTGGCCGGGTTGCCCCTGTCTAAAAAAGAACATCATTTGTTCTAGTTTCCCTTTGTCCAATGACCTTGTGAAAGTATAAACAAATAGGAGACAGACAAATGCCTAAATCAATAACAATTCATACACAAGTAATCTTTGTTTCACGTCATGGAAAAGTACCGATGGAGGTTAAGAGACCTGCCTTAACATGAGTGAACCCTTCTGGCCTGGGAGCACGAAACTAACCCTCTAAGTTATATCTCTGACTGGAACCACTGAGTTCCACTGATTTGTATAATCAACACTGGTGATAAAGGCATTGTAACGGCTCTGACAATATCCTTGGCCATCCTAGCCCGAGGGTTGCCCATAGATACCCAGCGAGGCAGACCTTGGTCCCAGACCAGAGGATACAGGAAAGTGCATGGATGGATATGCACTTTTGGAGATTCCACGCTGATATACATCTGGTCATACTCACTCGCACAACTCAACACAGTCGTGAAATTTCATTCTCTCATATCAGGACAACCTTGTGGCATCTCCTTATTCTAATGGGTGATGTAGTCGTTCATGTCTGTACAGCCTTTATCCTTGAGATTTACTACCTATGGTATTTATATTAACAATTTTGTTTCCTTGTAGTTTACCTTTCGGTATGCCAGGCTTTGGCTTTCTGGTCCCTTCCATAAATTATCCCTAATCCCACTATATATTCACATGTAAATACAGTGATCACTCATTCCCATGGGGCTTCGGACTTAATTTCCCGTATGTGAATCGTTTAGTAAATTCGAGCTAAAGTCAAGCAGGTTCATCATTACCTCTAGTCTTGTGGGTCCCCTGACATGTTGGCTTAAAAGGTTTCTTGTTACCATGTCCAATAGTTTAGCTCACGTTACACTACAACACGGTTCTTGCATCTATCCATGGTTGAAGTCTCCATGATTGAAGTTGGGATCGATTTCTAATAGGCGACAGTCTGCCTTTTCAGTTATAGTAGGTGTTTAACAAATATAGTAGGTCTTGCCTGGGTCTTTGCCATTTAAAAAGTTATGAACTGCAGCTACTATCTTTAGTCCTCCCATCATCATGGTGCCTGTTATGTAGTATCTGAACTTCTCGCAGCCCGGGGTATCCATATCCTGGAAACTCCAGACCTTTATCAGCAGGGCTGCCACTCCTCCCTCTTCCTTCCCACTGTAGTGTGTGGTGTAATGTTGGCGTGAGTATAGCCTTGTGGCACTCCAGCATTACGGTCCAAGTAGTCAGTGTGGTGTTGGAGGAATCTTTCTTTTTGTGGTTGTCAAAGAAATATTTTGTCGGAAGTGGAAGGTCATTCATAATTTGTATTTTCTTTTAGTCAAGCCAGTGTGTCGATTGCTTTTACAGAGTCTACTGACAAATATTGCCTTGATATATTGTGTAGATAATGGGCAGTTTCTCAGTATGTTAAGATGGTCTTGTGCAGGTCAGTTGGACGTGATTCATTTTCCAAGGTGTCAGTCTGGTAGGCGTTTTGTGCTGCCCATAAATAAAGGTTTAGGATCTAAACAAATCACAGGTTTTTATACCGGTGCTTTCAGGCCGTTGGGAGTCGGTAATTTCTCTATTAGACCTGAGTGTTAGGAACAATAGTTTTAACTAGAGATGTGGGGGGGGGCACCTAGGTTTAACTCGCCTTCATCGTTCTTACACGCAAATTTGGCTCCTATGTTTGTCATTATGGTGGGTTATATTTGTGATACAGGCCAGGGGTTGCTTCTGACGGTGGGAGGGGTCATCGCGCCCCACTGGGCAGCTACCGCCCGCCTCAAGCTGGGCAAACCCCAGCCAATAAGGTGTTGCCTCGCCACGGTCCGTTAACCTCACTGGGTGCGTGGGGTTTAGGGTGAAAACCGACAAGCGGCCCGACAACTTTGCACCAAGCAATACCATACCCAAAAAGAAAATATCAACTGCCCTAAAGCTGGGCACATGGAACGTCAGGACACTGACACCAGGTTTCTCTGACGACCTGCAAGAAATCAATGACGCCCGAAAAACAGCAATCATCGATAGGGAGCTGAGCAAACTGCAGATGGATATTGTTGCTCTCCAAGAGACCAGGCTCCCTGGATCAGGATCTGTGTGAGAGAGGACCTTCTCTTTCTTCTGGCAAGGAAAACCACCTGATGAGACCAGAGAACATGGTGTGGGATTTGCAGTCAGGAATGCACTGTTGGGATACATTATGCCACCGATGGGGGAAACCGAACGAATTGTCTCTGCAACTGCACTCCCAAACAGGACCAGTCAATGTAATTAGTGCATATGCACCAACCCTGACTTCTCCAGCAGAGGCAAAGGAAAAATTCTAAGATGACCTCAACAGAGTCATAGCGAGAATCCTTGTAAAGGAGCCACTGTTCATCCTCGGCGACTTCAACGCCAGAGTGGGTGCCGAGCACAACATTTGGCCCACTTGTCTGGGTCAATTCGGCATAGGGAGGATGAATGAGAACGGGCAACGTCTGCTAGAACTCTGCTACCTTCATGGTCTGTGTCACCAACACGTTCTTCGGCACAAAGCCTCAACACCGAGTATCTTGGAGACACCCCAGATCCAAGCACTGGCACCAGCTTGACCTGATTCTTACCAGGCGTGCAAGTCTACCCAGCGTCAAGATTACGCGTAGCTACCAGAGTGCTGTCTGTGACACCGACCACTCCCTGGTCTGTAGCAGGGTCAAGATACAACCAAAGAAGATTCATCACTCGAAAAAGGTGGGCAGACCTCGCATCGACACCACTAAGACCCGAAACCAGGACAAGGTGAAAGATTTTGCACGCGTGCTCGAGGAAGCTCTCCCTGGCCCAGCCGGGGTCACTGCCTGTAAAAGATGGGGGCACTTCAGAGACACTGTTAAACGCTGTCATTTACACCTTTGGCAAGAAGACCAGCAGGTCGGCTGACTGGTTCAAGGCTCACTCGGAAGAGATGACACCTGTCATTGAAGAGACGAGAAACTCCTTGGCAGCCTAAGAAGCCTGCCCAAGTCAGCGCAACCTACAGATCCTTCGGGCCATCCGCTGCAAAGTACAGCAGAGCGCCAGGCGATGTGCCAACTATTGGCTCCAGCTCTGCTCCCAGATACAGACTGCAGCGGATACAGGCAATGTAAGGGGAATGTATGACGGCATCAAGCAGGCCCTCGGCCCAATCCAGAGGAAGACTGCTCATCTGAAATCTGCCACTGGCGAGGTGATTCAGGACCAGACACTGCAGCTGAAGCGCTGGGTCGAGCACTACTCTGAGCTATACGCCAGGGACACTGTAGTCACCGAAGACGCCCTGAGCGCCATTGAGTGTCTGCCTGTGCTAATGGAGCTCGACAGCGAACCGACCCTCGAAGAACTCGGTGATGCCCTAGACTCCCTTGATCCTGGTAAAGCTCCTGGCAAAGATGGCATTCCTGCTGAGACCTTTAAGTGCTGCAGAGGTACCCTGCTCATGGAGCTGCATGAAATTCTCTGCCTCTGCTGGGAAGGAGGAGAGGTGCCACAGGACATGAGGGATGCCATCATCATCACGCTGTACAAGAATAAAGGTGACAGGGGCGACTGCAACAACTACCGTGGAATCTCCCTCCCCAGTACTGTCGGAAAGCTGTTTGCTTGAGTCGCATGGAAGAGGCTCAAAGTACTTGCAGAGAGAGTCTATCCAGAATCACAATGCGGATTCAGAGCTGACAGGTCCACAATCGACATGGTCTCTCCCTCAGACAACTGCAGGAGAAATGCAGGGAACAGAAGCAGCCACTCTTCATAGCCTTCATAGATCTGACGAAGGCCTTTGACCTCGTCAGCAGGGATGGCCTGTTCAAGATCCTCCCCAAGATTGGATGCCCACCCAGGCTCCTCAGCATCATCAGTTCTTTCCACGAGAACATGAGGGGCACCGTGGTCTTTGATGGACTAACATCAGACGCCTTTGACATCCGAAGTGGAGAAAAGCAGGGCTGCGTACTGGCTCCAACCCTATTCGGGATTTTCTTCGCAGTTATGCTGCGGCACGCCTTCGGATCTGTCATGGAAGGTATTTACCTCCGGACCAGGTCGGATGGAAAACTCTTTAACCTCGCCAGGCTGAGAGCCAAAACGAAGGTTCGGCTGAGGTGTCTGCGAGACTTCCTTTTTGCCGACGACGCAGCAGTCACTGCCCACTCAGCCGAAGACCTCCAACGGCTCATGACCCGCTTCAGCGAGGCCTCTCAGGCTTTTGGACTCACCATCAGCCTGAAGAAAACACAAGTCATGGGACAAGGAGTGGACTCCCCACCTGACATCGGCATCTCCGATTCCAAACGAAGTTGCTCACGACTTCGTGTACCTGGGCTCCACAATCTCTGACTCCCTCTTGATACGGAGCTAAACAAACGCATCGGTAAGGCATCTACTACCATGTCCAGACTGACAAAGAGAGTGTGGGCCAACAGTAGGCTGATTGAGTATACTAAGATTCAGGTTTACAGAGCCTGTGTCCTGAGCGCTCTCCTTTATGGCAGTGAGTCTTGGACACTCCGCGCCCGTCAGGAAAGACAGCTGAATGCCTTCCACATGCGCTGCCTTCGACACATTTTGGACATCACCTGGCAGGACAAGGTGACAAACAACGTCGTCTTGGGGAGAGCAAGAATCACCAGCATGTACACAATGCTGAAACAGACGAATGCGCTGGCTCGGGCACGTTGTGCGAATGGGCGACGGCAAGATCCCCAAGGATCTCCTGTACGGAGAGTTGAGGCAGGGAAAGCGTTCAACAGGCAAGCCCCAGCTACGGTACAAAGACGTATGCAAGAGGGACCTGAAAGCCATGGACGTCGATCTTGCTATATGGGAGACACTGGCTGCAGACCGTTCAGCCTGGAGGCAGTCTGTTCAAAGAGGTCTCTCCAAGTTCGAGGAGTCACGTGCCAAGGAATCGGAGGCAAAGAGACAGAATGAAAGCCAGTAGCCAGGAAGACAGACCAGAATCGGACTTCGTTTGTGCTCGGTGTGGGATGGACTACCACTCTCGGATTGGCCTCATCAGTCACACCAGACGCTGCACCAGGATTGACAACCAGAGCGCAACTCCATAGTCTCCCGAGACTGAATTATGCCTACTACTACTATTATTTGTGATACAGTATCCATACAAGAAATTTCAATCCCTTTATACTGTGCAGTGAACAGGTTATTTAAGTCCAATTATAAAGCTCTTAATGTCGGTCGCGCATGAAACTTTTTCAAGAGTAGACTTTGAAGCACAAAATTATTCCTCGTCCTGTGACGTTATATGTACTGATAGCTAGTTGTAGTGCTGCTAGTTGTTTGTGTAGAGGTTAGCCAGTTGTTTAACCTGACACTGATAGTCTGTGTGCAAGTATTGTTTCTGTAAAACCTGCATGATACGGCAGTCCGTCCTGTAGATGACTGGACTGTGATATCGATGTGGACAGTTCTCGTGGGATCTTCAAAATTTTGATGAGGCAGTTATTTAAAGTGTGACGGCTTTGGAAAGAGCAGTATTCTAAACAACCCTAGTGGTGGGTGTATATAGTACCTGAATTGTGGTATACAGATGAAGAGGGATATCAGTGACAGGAATATTGCATTTAAAAGGAATGTAGAGTTTCGTGAGACTGTATGCATTTTCACTCGGTCATTTATCACACAAGGAGTAAGTTGGTATGTTACACCACTTAGTGTGTTAACGGCACATAATAATTTGTCGCCCAGCAATGCTGAAGATGGTCTCTCATGATTTGAAGGAAAAAGGTTGTGTTGACTTGAATGATTCTTTTTAGTATGGTTAGAAGCTTCAGTTCTTCCCTCATTTTGATGATTCTTGTGCATCTTGGGCACCAAGAATTACCCTCGTGGCCTCATCCTGTATTACTTCTACTTTGTACAAAACAGAGGCGGGGAAGCAAAGTGCAAGGCATGATAATCAACTAGAGATCTAACAAACATGTTGAATAGTCTAGCATATTTAACATATATACCAATATTCTTACTAGTATTTTCAGTTATTTGGCTTTTAACCAACGATGTAGGTCGTTTACAATGTCTGATGATACCTACTCCAAGGTAATTGTGTTGCCCACATGTTTTTATTGTTTGGTTGTTAACTTTGAAAGCTAGAGGCGCACTGGCTGTTTTTGGGGAGATTAAGTGAGGATTAAGTTAAAGACCGAATTCAATGCTTTTAGCAGCGAGTTAATCAAGTAGAGATTGCAGTCTCGTTTAGATATTTGAACCAAACAAATTTCGTAGACATAAGATGACGGCTTTATCAGCTAGTGTGGAACTAACAGTTTTCGTGCATTAGGACATTGAACCGTGTTGCGCAAAGCGCACAACTTTAGGGTGAACCCAAATCAAAGGGTGCAAAATGTTTACTTTTGACCCTATTGAAATAACCGAGGCGGTTCTGATACTCGGTACCCCTTGAGCTATATCAAGTCTTCCATTAACCCCAAAGAGGCTAATCGTGCTAAGATTTATTTCCCCCTTTTTTGCTGTATCAAAAGCAGTTTTGAGGTCAATAAATGCCGCTTAAGAGCATGGTCCCTGTAACAAAATATTCAGCAAAGCCAGTTTAAATGCGTCTTCCAGTAAGGGAACCATTCAGGTTAGGGGCAAGTTGGGGTCTAATTTCAAACATTAACCTGTCGAGTGTAATCCTCTCAAGAACTTAACACTTAAATAATGTCAGACATGGGGTCTGAAGGCACAAAGAAATCACTAATGTGATGTATCAATGAGAAAATGAGTAGGAGCTTGAGAGAAGGATTAGAATCTCTGCTCTGTGTACTCCCAAGCATCCCAGGCTTGAATTCTTTTGACAGTCTTGGTGCAGTTCTCTAAGGTGTTTTCTTGGGAGTCCTCAGAGCTTAGGTTCGACTCCTCCTCACGGCTCCTATTGATTTTTTCGTACAAGTCAGAATGTTTGTGAATTTGGCTTTGGGTATTATTAGTCGGTATCCAGCGGTCAGGTAAGATACCATGCCTCAGATTTTGATTAATTAGTTCTAGCAGAGGACTATAGTAGGGGAATTGAGGATGTAACGGATACCTCTTGTCCTGGTTTGCAAAGCAGTTGCAAGAATTGAAAACGTGGGATGAGTCGTGTTGGAATGGTGTTCCATTCAAAGTTGCAAACTTAGAAAACGGAAATTTTGACAGTTGCAAAATAGTAGTTAAGGTCATAAGTTGTGAACGAAGTTAAAAGGGAAAATCAAAATGATTCCTGTAGTTTATAAAAATGTTTTGTACATTAGGGAGTGTAAGTATGGTTTTTCATCTGTAATTTTCATGGCAATATTCTTGAATGAGGGGAAAGGGGAGAAATCGAGAATAATTAAAAAAATTCAAATTGGTTCATACAGTAGATAATTTTGTATACTTTAATTAAGGATTAGTAAAAAAGATACAATAAGCATTAGGCTTAAGTTTCGGGAGGAGAAACGTTTAGGGAAATGTTTCAAATTGATTGTCCGTTTCAGTGAAGCAAATAAGGATTTACAAAGGATAACAGTGTAAAGGTTACTTCAAGGAAGGGTTTCAAATTGATTGTGAAACAATCAAGGTTGACAGATAGTAGATATGCATGTCGAGGTTAGTGCAAGCATGAACGAAAGTTTAGGTGGTGTGAAATACAATAACTTATAATGAATTTTCCAATACAAGTGCAAAACCCAGTCGTGACTGTCTCCCCTTCCATTCACCAGGTGACAAGTGGACCTCCCCGGCTCCTCCCACCATACGCATTTAGTGTAAATAATGTCTATGCATCACTAACTATTCTTACCTAACCTAAATAGTCCTATTGTATGTAAATGAGCGATTTGTGTGAGATACTAACACAAAGTATCCCTCAGTATGCCCTGTTAAAGCGTCATTCACTTACCAGCGATCCATCGTCCTGTTAATCCACCATTCATCTAACGGTTCATGCCGTTATCCACCACCTACCAGCTCCTCCATCTAACAGTGACACCTAGCTTCAGTTTTTTTTTAACTAGCGTTAAGAATTGTATAAACGATTCAACCCAACTTAACTTTCCTAACCTAACTGTGATGTGTTCATCATCCAGTGTATTAAGCACCATGTATTATGCTGCATATAATAAAAATGTTGTAAAAAAAGGTGGAGAAAGTAAATTATATATTAAATGTTGATAGTGTGACGGTAAAGTGTTGGAGTATGGCGTTCGGCAGTCTTCCAATGGCAGATGTCAATGCCTGGTCACATACACTAAAAAAAAAAAGACTGCTTGCCTGATAGTCTGTGGTAAGGTAAGGTAGGATACACAAAACACAAGATAAACAAATGAAATTTAATTACTCTAGAAAAGTTAAATAAAGACAATTCCTTGGCTGAGCAAAGTGCAGGTATAACAAGTGAAAAAAACAGAACATAAAAATGAATACTGGCTTATGTTAACAATGGGACACAAATGCCATAAAAGAAATATATAAAATGGTGCTGGGAATATATGCGCAAGCTAAAAACCGCTATTTGATCACAGGAGGTGAATCGACTAGATGTTCTCAGCTAGAGCACAAGATATATTCTGAGGTGGTACAGCTCGCTGACTCCGACGTTGACTTGACGACGTGCGTGAGTGGTGGAGAGCTGGAGTGGTGAGATCACGAGCAGCCAATGAGAATACGGGCAGGCCGACACCTGGTAGTTGGCTAATTGAAGTGCAGTCGGCGAACAGGCGGTGAGGAGTGTGAGGAGGGAGGGGGTGCAGGTGCGTGTGGCTGTCTTGATATACGTTTCTGCTACTGTAGAACATATCTTGAATGTAGCTTTGAACGTGACGATTGAAGGGAAGAGCAGGCTCAATCTCTTGGAAGAGATTATCGTCACAACTCTCCCCCGAAGCCTGCGGTTCCGGTAGAAGTCACGTTCTCGGGAGGTAGAGTGGTAGGTGCAGCTGCCTCTACCTCATGAATTCTGGAGAGGGCGTTGGCAATGATGTTATAGGGCCCCTTGATGTAACAGATTTTCAGATTGAAGCCTTGAAGATATAAAGCCCATCGCAACAGACGTTGGTTATTGAATTGGGCTTGATGTAGGAAACGTAGAGGATTATGGTCCGAGTAGATGGTAGTAGACCGAGCACCTTGCAGGTATGGTGCAAAGTGTTGCAATCTCAGGACGATGGAGAGGAGTTCCTTCTCAATAGTGCTGTAGTTTTTCTGGTGAGGCTTCAACTTGTAGCTGTAGTAGCTGACAGGTAGAACCTCCTCGCCTCGTTGCTGCATTAGGACACCCCCGATGCCGGTACCACTGGTGTCGACACGGAGGATGAAAGGCTTCGTGGTATCTGGCGAGACGAGAATAGGATTAGAACAGAGGAGGAATTTGAGTTGTTCGAAAGCAACGGTTTGCTCCATGGTCCAATTATACTGTTGCTTGGGACTGGTCAAGGTGATTAAGGGTGTTGCAACAGTGCTAAAGTTCCTCACAAACCTACGGTAATAAGAAGCAAGACCAAGGAAGCGCAGGAGCTGCTTCCTGGTAGTAGGCTGTGGACACTGTTTGATGGCTTGAGTGTGGATATTTAATGGAGCCAGGCTGCCACTCCCTATAACATGACCCAGATACCGCACTTTACCTTTGGCAAAAGTGGACTTGCCCAGATTGATGGTGAGGCTGGCTTTCAGGAGCTTGGCGAACAATCGTTGCAGCTGGAGCAGGTGTTCGCTCCAGGTGTTGGATGCTACAACGATATCATCCAAATAGGCGTAGGTGTTGTCCAAGCCCTGGATGACGCGGTTGACAGCTCTCTGAAAGGTGGCTGGGGCATTGCAGAGTCCAAAGGGAAGGCGGTTATATCTGAAAAGTCCGAACGGGGTGATAAAGGCAGACAGTTCTTTAGCTCGCTCCGTTAAGCACACCCGGTAATAGCCCTTGAGTAAGTCCACCTGGGACAGGTAGCGGGCATTACCAATGGCGTCAAGGATGTCGTCAATCCTAGGTAATGGGTATGCGTCTTTAACGGTTGCACTGTTGAGTTTCCTATAATCAGTACACAGTCGGATCTTACCGTGAGGTTTTGGTACCAAGATACATGGTGAGGCCCAGGGGGACTCACAGGGGGGTAGCCAGTCCATGGTCCAAGAGGTACTGTACCTCAGCACGCACGACTTCCTTCTTGCTAGGGCTGGTTCGGTAGAATGGTTGGCGAATCGGCCGGGTGTCAGGTAGCAGTTGGATGTCGTGCAGAGTCACAGTACACTCTTGTGGATCATCTCGAAACAACTCCTGATGTTCTGATGAGTTTGATGAGTGAAGCACTATTATCGTCCTGAAAGTGATTATGGATGTCGGTAAGGATTTCCGAATTGGAAAGCGCCGTCAGTGTCAGTGCTTTCGGAAGGAGAAGTCGGGAAGATCTCACTGTGGCTGTATGGACCTGTAAAGGTGGAGAAGTTTAGTAGCACAGAGGGAGGAGTACCATGATAGAGCTTTAGTAAGTTGATGTGGCACAGCTGGGTCTTCCGCCGCCTATTGGGGGTCACGAGAACGTAGTTGTAGTTATTCCGGCACTCCTTAACACGGTAGGGTCCTGAAAACCTGTTTTGCAAAGGAGAACCTGGGATAGGGAAATAGGCGAGTACTAAGTCTCCCGGTTTAAACTTCCTTACTTGGCAGTGCTGGTCGTAACGAGTCTTCATCCTCTCTTGGGCTTTCAGTAGGTTGTTTCTGGCAAAGGAATAAACCCCCTCTAGAATGTGTCGGAGGTTTTGAAGAAACTGGGGCACATTCTGATGCTCACTGAAGGTGGCATCACGTAGAGAGTCCTTGAAAGACTCGAGACGTGTACGGCACTTACGTCCGTAAGTGCCAGTCCGTAAGTTACGTCCAGCTGCCCGATGTTCAGGAACCACCAGGAAGAGGAGGATGGTTACGCTTGTACCTGTAGTACTGATGCTTGAAGCTGCTAGAGATTGTTGGTGGCGTACACAGTCGGGGACATGTGTAAGAATATGGTACTTGGCTGCCCTCGCAACTCTTGTAAACAATCCATGCATAGCATCTGTTGGACTTAATGTGCTTGTATTAAATATTCAGACGAAACATTCTGGGTTCGCGGCAATCTCCAGTGATACGAGGAAAGGGATTTCCATAGCTGTTGGTTACATGTTGACTGCATGTGTGTGTCCTCCAGGAGTGCGTGCGGGCAGGAGTGTATTCTAGAATCTTTAATAATTGGGAGGGATCAAATATGTTAATCTGTGTAAAGGCCAAGACTAATAAAATATTACATAATAGCTTGGTCTATCCATTAAGAATTGAACGTATATATAATATAAATTAAGAATAGTGAAGCATCAGGCGAGAGGTAGTCGTATTTAAGAACTATAGGCTGTGGAGAAAGCTCATAATGACCTACAATACTAGGATGAGCCGATCACCAGCCATGAGACTTGCCACCGACGTCATTGGTACAGCAGGCCGCACACTGGTCTGTTCTCTGAAAAACTGAAGATTCTGAACAACTATCAGGCTCAAACCCTCGCAGTTTTGTAAGAAACAACCCACCAATACCCAGATTCAAAGCTGTTGATGTAACATGTTGACTGTATTTCTGTGTCCGACCGCCAGGAGTGCATGCTGCAATATTGTTTGAAAGTAACGTTGTAGATTTCTAATGCAATTCTTTGATAAATACCGTTGCAGACTATCTGTTGTAGACGTGGCTAGTTTTGCACACAGTTACCACAATGGTCGGGTCACCCGGCCCACAATGGTCTATTTTCGTGTGTGAGGGCCGTATCACTGAGCAGGTCGATACCTGTGAGCAGCGCCACCATGACACACCTTTCAAGGTGTACTGAGGATAAGTGAAAAGTAGACCAAACTGCTAAACTAGGTGTGAGGTATCCCAGATTCCACCTGGGAAAGTCATTTTACGACCTCCGTTGAAGGGAAATAAATTTATTCAGACCTAGGAGTGCCTCGGTTATTAGGTACGAATGTGAATCGGCCCTTACTACGGAGAAACGTCAACAGGAAGTCGAGGATAGAGGAAATGGAAGCAGTTTTCAGACAACGAGGGACAGTTCACCGGGGTAGAGCACGTAGAGAAGAAAACTGCTATCAAGGCTACTCCCGGTACTTCGATCAGCAAGAATCCAGACATAATGTACCTAGAGAGAACAGCACCAGTCACACACCAGCCATTGTCACTGCACATCTTTCCAAATTGCAGACTTAGAATTGCAAAATTCCAAAACCCATAATTCACACAGACAACTTCCCTACAGCATAAGGCATAGTAACGACAATGGAAAAGCGCCAACCAGAGCTCAAAAATTCCATCACGGTCAACGTTAAAAGAGAAATTATTATTAAAAAATGACAAACCAGACCAAAAAGACTGCAAATTACCGAGACTGTAGCATTCCTGCAAGGAAAACCTGAATGCTTCGAAAAGCTGGACCCTTCAAAAAGACGCACAAACGTCGTGCTGTTGGAATATCTAGTCGACTTTCCTCTGGATCCAATCCTAGAACACAGGGAAATCTTGAATGCAAAGCAGTGACACGTCAGGTTCCGATGACTGTTATGGGACATACTCCAGAAATATTCTTCTTGAAATTTAGGGAATGTATTGACATGGTCCTGGAACACCTGCCCTGCTTCAGGTGTCAGAAATACGGCCACCATCAAACACGCTGCACCGGGCAGGAGAGATGTGTGCAGCCTGAGACATCCAACCAAAAACTGTACAGCCAAGCACAAGTTAATCCAGACCACAACAGCCATATGTCCAAGTTGAGGAGGAAATATTATGCTTGGAGAACTACCACACGGAAAGGTGCAGGCAGCTTAGGTCAGGATAATCACAGACGAGCAGTACATACACCAACAATGTCTGGAACAGCCGTGCACAGTCACAACAGAAGCCAACGCTCATAGAACACAATTCATCACACAACTCGAAATCAGAAAATGCAGAAATACATTATGGAAACAAAATACCTTTTTTCAGTCTAAAAAACAGATTCTGTTTTACGGAGGTCCAGCTGAAAAACATTGTAGATCATGGTCATGACCATTACCAATTGGTTACAGATGACGCAGAATGCCTCTCAACAAAAGACTCAAGCAATCGCTTGTGTAATAATGGAGAAGATCGTGCAGTAGACGACAGTTACTCAAAAAACAGTACAAGACAAGAAGTAGCACAAGAGGACAAACACATGGACATAGACTACCAATAACAGTCGGATAGTCACATCAGACCATCAAGATCCACAAAAGACACTGCAGGAAGCAGTGGCGCATCAAGATCAACGGTATCTTGCAATACAGGAGACGGATATAAACAATCAATTCAGTCCGATTTGCAGCGACACTGCTAGCGAAGTGGAGAATATGGTGGTAGATTCCGAAGAAGAGTTCTACTAGGAAAGGCACACCAACAGAAACCGTTGTCTGTTCATTACGAATTCATTGGAACAAACGATGTCTTGGATATAAAAACCCACTCCTCAGGATGCTGCAATCGGTACAAAAGCAGATGTAATAGTTTTACAAGAAACTGTCTACCCAGCCACGAAATCCTTCAGATTAGCTGGATATCACCAATATATTATACTGCATGAACAGGGGAGACGAAGGGTTAATGATCCTCGTAGATTAAAACCATCCCAAAGAAGAAAATAGACCCAGGTTCGTGTGGTGATGAGTAGAGGTATTAACAGTAACGGTGAATATGGCTAATATCGAGCTCCTCGTATATAACGTCTAAAAGCCCCTGGATGTAAACTAGCAGAGGAAGTGCTTGTCCTGTGCATGATACAATTATTACACTGGGATTTTAATGCTCTTAATCAGGAGGTAGGTGTGACTGGGCAAGACAATGCAGACAAGTGCCATTTTGCTAAAGATCTAAGAATTACCAGAGATTACACTTCTCAACCTTTGGGGGGACCCCCCCCCCTTCCTCCACACATTGAAGGAGGTTCTACAGTTAATCTCGACTGCACTCGAGCACCAGGCGAAGTGTGAAGTAGATCCGGTGATGACCAGTGACCACTATGATACTATTACAACACTAAACATAAAGATCTCCTACACCACCTGTAAAACCTACATGGAATGTAATATAAAGGCCAACTGAAATATATACCAGGACGAGCTTGAAAAATGGCATGCTACATACTCGCCACCAAGGATTCGGACATAGGAGACCAATCTCCAGAAAGCCATTACAGTTGCGTAAACAGCTATTATAGTCATTATCCCAGGAAACACAAAACATAAGAACTATTTATTTCATAGTAAGGAAATTAAAGAACAAAACCACAGTCAACAACTTCAGAAAACAAAAAACATCTCTAAAGAAACCGCACACCGGAAAGAGGAACTTTGCTTAGGACAATGATATCAGAAGTTAGTTTCTTAAGAGTAAAAGGAGGCAAGATGGTGTGAATGTTGTCACTCAAAATGAGCATTGTAGTCTTGGAAAGATATAGGGACATTAAATCCTGCAATGGTCAGAAGGCAGAAATGAAAAACTGGAAGGGTTGACGGCCATTCAAGAGAGCATAGGTACATGTGACGAATGTGATACTCACTTTGCTAAAACAAGAACTAATCAGAGCCAAAAAAAAAATGGTGGCAATAACACTGCACCTCGTGCTGATAACATTACATATTCAATAATCGCACATGTAGACATCATTCCGATTACTAAACCGAAAGGCAATGGCAATTACAGACCTATTTCAGTAACATCATGTATTAGAAAAATTGCAGAACTGATGGTCGTAGAGAGGCTACTGTGAAAGACTGGAGACCAATATATGAATACATTTGGTTTTACTATAGTAGGTACTGCAAACTGCATGGCAATAGGAAGGAAGAGTCTTCAAACTTGCAAGCCAACAAGCATTTTTACACACATTAGTTATAAAATTGTCAAGAGAAAAATGCATGGGGTCAAGATTCCCAGGTATGCCAAAGTAAAGCTGAAAGGCCTAGTGTCAGACTACACTTGTATGAGAATGGTACTCCACAAGGAGTCGTCCGCAGTCCTATTCTTGTTAACGAGGTTTTCTATATGGATGTTAAAATGACATTTGTAGGAGTTAAATTGCTAAGCTTTGCTGATGATATAGCAGTAGTTGTGACAGGTCCTTCACTTTTTAATAAAGCACAAGTGGCGCTAAATAAATGTAACATCTGAATGCAGCATTTTATGACTAAAAATATTTGCACACAAATCTAGGGCAATAAAACTAAGTGACTGCACTCCAGAATGTACTCTATTAAGACCAAAGAACATAAAAACAGCGCCTTTCAAATGAAGTAGGCTAAAAGACTCAAAAGCCCACAGGTGTGGATGGAATTAAATCCAAAGTCTTAATGGAACTGGCAGAAGAACTATGCCTACCGCTGAAAGTACTTGACACAAAATCTCTGGACCATAGGGTAGTCCTCTCCTAGATTTGAAATATGGAAATGTCCCTCCTATTTTCAAGAAAGGCAGAAAGAAGTAGATATAAAACTACCAGCCGATTAGCTTGACATTACACCTGCAAGAACATGGAGAGAGTCCTCTCTCTCCATGGGAGGGAGGGAATAAAATATTGGGTAATATTGCAGGGCGGGAGGGAATAAAATATTGGGGAACATTGCAGGGAGGGAATATATCACCATTGCAATCTTATACAATCATCACATGGATTGTTAAACAGATTGTGCCTTATAAACTTGATCACATTTTTGGGAATGGTAACCAGAGACTCGAAGACCTTTCAGTGACCTTCCGACAAGGAAAAAAAGATAATGGTTCAAATGTGTAAATCTCGGGTGCGTCCCCCATTTGGATTACTGTATACAGGCATGGAGACCTCATTTTCAGGAGGACATAGCAGCTCTGGAGGTGGTGCATCATTGGGCAACAAGTCATCCCTAACCTGTCCTCTTAATATTTCGTCACTTTCCCTTCGTTTGCCGGTATGGCCAAAAGTGGACGTAATTTGAAATGAGGCTCACGATAGTGATGTACTGTCCCGTTTCCTGTTTTGAGTCGTCTGGCTTAAAGAGATTGATAGGAAACTTTCGATTAACGGTTTTCATGACGTTTTGAAACCCTAGATCTTCCTGCCCTCGTAACCTTCCAGAGGACCCATAACTTGCTGTTTTAGAAAACAAAAATCCAAAATTTATTTTAAATTATTTTTCATTTTCAAATTACGTCCAATTTCGGCGATACGGGCAAACGGCCAAATTCAGATGTAATTGGTAAGAGGACAGGATGCGCCAGTCATCTCTCATATCATGAACGTTTGAAGGCCACAGGACTAACACTGCAAACCAGGCATTACAGGACGGATCTCATTGAAACTTTAAAAATACTGAACATGTTAAAGGATGTAGACTCCGGATATTTTCTTCAGACGGTCAGATGTATCACAAACAAGGTGCAACGGTTTTAAGCTCAACAAGCCACAATGTAGGACTGAGGACAGGAGATGACCATTAAGTTCTACAGTTCACATTAATCCATTGAAACGCCTACCCACCAAAGCCATAACTGCCAAAATTGTTTTAAAATATACGTGGAAAATATCATAAAGGTAAATGGTGGGGACCTTCGACATGCCGCCGGCTTCCTGTCTTCGAGGCCACTAGGGTTAGTGGTCCTCTCGTAAATCAGGCACCTTGTTAATTCAAGACATTAATCTACAGTGGCTTACTCGATGCCAATATCTTGGCGTATGGATAGATTCTAAGATGACCTTCACACAGGAAATTCAATATGAGAAAGGCAAAATTGCAACTGAATATGATAGCAATCACAGGGCCCCGTCTAGGAACAGGACAGTGCTAATGTTTTACTTGCCTTACTCCCTCCTTCTCCTGGACATTGGGCATTTGTTGTGGTTATTCCAAACGAAGCAATGCAAGACATAACAGGGGCTCCCAGATGGACGAAAATATTATGGCTAAAACGTAATATTGATTAAGTCTTAGGCTTAATATAATACTTACGTAATATAATAATTACCAACTGGATGCCAAGTCTTGTAAGAATACTGGGGGAATGCCTTTGTAGATGAAGCTGCAAAACTTGTAACAAAGAGAAAACATGTGAACATTTACATACCAGAATATTGCATAGAATAAGCAAATAATTAAGAGATAGACGAATGCAGAAGATGTAGTGACCACAACACCGCAGCTGCAACCTCAGGATCTGTGGGAGGTTACAAAAATTTGACCAACTATGAACCACTTATTTTGAAGAATAGAATCATTAAGAGTAGTATTACACCAGGCTTCAATTACTTAAATGTAAGGATATGGTTGAGACAGGTCTTGAGCAGCACAAGCAGGCCAGAGGTGGAAAGATTCAAATCCACCCTACAAACGTGCTAGGTGACCAAAAGAATTTTTTAGTTTGTGAGAAAAGTGCGAGTATAAAGATTTTTACAAATTAAGCTTTAAAGAATTTGCAAGGGCAGGTATTAGCCTATTCCCCAAATTTGGAGCTTGTGACGGTTAAAGGCGAGTAGGTCTCCACCCTTGAGCGGTGACCCTGGGATACCCAGGATGTAGCAAGATACATGATTGACCACAGCCCTGCACCTTCCTCCAATCTAAAGTTGACCCGAGATTATCACGTGTGGGAATTTCCCAGCAGGTCTTTATATTAAGGTATAACTGAGTGGACTGTATGATTGATTTAAAGACCTACTAGGCGTTACCACTTACACAACCTTGGGAGGTTGATTTAATATTGCTAAATCAATCTTATAATATGATGTAATCATGAATTTAGTAAATCATGGTAATTAACAAATTTCTTTAAAGTTAGTAGACTACAATTATCAATTACTAAGTTATAAGGGCTTAGCTACAGAGTTGATTTGCTCGAGTGGAAATTTTTCGAGACTCTGTCCAAATTTTCGCCTAGTTGATGTGTGTGAGATTTTTCTCTACGCCTACCTCCCTTAGGAGGTGGACTACAAGTTTAAAGGCTGCTCTTGGCAGTTAAGCATGAGTCCAGTAGAAAAAGGAGAAGCGGGAGCAAACCGCCAGGCTTCCACCAGCAGGGGTGAAAACCTGTCCACAATAGGCCGCTGGTTCCTCCTAGTTAAACATGACGTTAAAACCAATAAAGGGTAACCGACGGGTTCTCACAATCAAATTTTATATTTGTTGTGTGGCGCTATGAATTGGAATTCGAATTCCCAAGAGCACAGCCGTCATATCAAAGATCAAAACAACAATATTATTATATCATATCATGGGTGTGGCACAGGATAGTTGAAGGTTGACATCAAAGACCGTTTTCTGTACAATAAACAATTTATTAATAACAAGAGACTAGACTACTACATTAAAACAAAAGAATGTCAATGACGTTACTCGAAGTCCTTCCTGTGACACTATAAGCGTGCCCACAGAGGAATCAACAAGCAAGCAAGAACTAACAGATCTATAATCACAATTACAACAAATGACACAGTGAGTTCTGAAACACGTCTCCAGTAACCTCCTAACTGTTCTACGCCTCAGTGCAGTCTACACCTGCAATAGCGGTTGCAATGCAATCAAATCAGTAGCCTTTCAATGACATCAATAACTAATGGGTTCACTGGCAACTCCAGCACCCTTCCTCAAATTAATCTTTACGTTAATGTCCATCCAGTGGCACCATAACCAACAGCTAAATAGCAACCCTTGCTGTGTGGCTGCATACTGAACTAACCTGAACACAGGTGTGCCCACTGATGACGCAATATTGCAAATTCAAAGAAAAATATCACAGACTAAGTTACACCACAGCGAGTGATTTAATTACGTTAAAGTCCAACCAGTGGCATTAGCAACACAGCTATTCAACAGCCCCTCGAGAAATGACAGCAGGCTCCATCCTGCTGACACTTCGGGCTGACAATTGAACTGAACAAAAGTTATCCACTGATGACACAAGCAAGCAATCAATAGTGACACGGCTTCCTAGTGGCAACTACTCTAATCACAAGCTTAAGGTCCTCCCGCCCACAGGAGCGACCCCCGTAATCAGGTGGGTAGTCTAACAGTGACTCCCCCTATCACAACTAAAGTGAACACAGTCAGGCAAGGTGGGATTCTGGGACACAGCTCCACTCATCCCTAAGTTACTTTACCCTCGTCACTAGACGATAACCAAAAGAAATTGCCTTAATCAATTACAACATTGATTATGTGAATAATGATGGAAATTGACTGATCACAGCAGTCAGCAACAAGTACTACTTTAATCACAAACAAGTGTCTCACGCTAGACACAACATGATAGTACTCTACGTTAACACAAGTCCTCTTGTCACAATAACTCAACTCTTAACTTACATCACACTTGACTCCTTGCAAGTATTCAGTGAGTAATTCTTAATTAAGGTCAAACGGACCACTAATTACATCCCAATTGAGTTACGTTAACTAAACCTACCCCAAGTGGGCGGCTTCTCAACAGTCTGTGCATCATTAATTACTTTTATTACTAATGAGTGCTAATTACCCTAATTAACCTCGAGCAATTAATTAACTGTCACCAGGACCGATAATTAATCATACATAAATACGTCTCACTCCGCACTGCCTAAGCAGGTCTCAACAAACACTGAATTCACGGAAGAGGAGTTAATTACCCTAATTAACAATGAGTGCAACTTAATCCACTGTCACCAGACAGAATATGATTAATATAACGTATTATGCTAACCCCATGACCTCGCTTTACCGAGTCATCTGAGTCCTCAAGACTCCAGACGTTAATTACTCCACTAATTATCATGAGCCACTAATTGCCCCAACCCTGAAAGGCAGTTAGTCTCGAGCAACTGACGTTAACACTATCACTGACAGACTCTGACAGATCCTCTCCCACTACGTGAATTCATGATGAGAATGCTAATTACATAATTAGCTGGAGTGGTCAATTAATTGTCACACGGACAATTAATTGCACCGGAAACGTATCCCCACAAGCTCAAGTTCAACACTGTTCTCCCATAACAGCACTCACTCATTCAACAACTTCAAGTGTGCACCCCCTTGTCAAGTTAATTACCCCTAATTAACTCACTGAATCCTTAAGTACTCAACACAGCTTAAAGAAACAAAGTAACCCTAAGGTTACATAGGTCACACATATAATGGCATGCAAAACATAAAATAGCACTGCCCACAGGTTGCTACTGCAACTCGTTAATTACTATGCCCACACAGTGATAACACACGGTTTTGCAACACTCAAGGTATACCAATCTTACTGTCCCTCTAATCTTGCAAACGTTGCAAAAGATCGCCCGATCCCGGTGGCTCCAGCAAGACAATTTACGTTAATATAAGACACCGTCGCTCTACGCGGACAGCTGGCACTAATTCTCCCATAATTAGGCAAATTAACTAATTGCTCGCTCTCATTAAGTGACTGAGAATTTCCCTGAATACTCAAAGGGTCCCTTTAAATCCTCAACACAATTCCTAGGACAGTAATAACGTATACCTGAGACCCTGCACAAACCTGCACATAATGATACCGTCAGCATGCCCCCCATGCTAATGACATCATTAGGCAATCAGTCAGCGATCACATCTACTGACTCACCACACAACATCATACATGCAACATGCAAATGAAACATTATGGACATGGCCTCCATAAACAATGTAATTAATCAACAGGTGATATATACAGACCTCAGGATATTCACTAATAACCCTGCCCCACGGGCCTGCTTAATTAACTCTAACCTGGCCTAATTACATAATGAGGTACCATGGCACTAACCAAGGCTGAACGATTATACAGAATCGCCAGACTGGATCATTTATATGATGATTTTTCTACACTGACTGGTCCCAAACTCAAGTCAGTATACACACAACAATATATCTACAGATATATAATTATAACACTACGTGATTTACAGTGACAATTTCCCTCTCCAGGTACTGCCCCACAGTCACCTGGGCGTGCCACAGACGGGTGTCTCAGCTGCTTCCCTAGCCTGGCCGGGCTAGGGGCCCACACAACTTTTCTCTTATTCTCTTATAACTGAGACCCTGTTATACACTGTTAAAGTACTCACGTTTCCGTCCACACAATTTTCTCATTTCCCAGGTCCTTACCACCTGGCTGTCAACACTTAGCTTGCTCCTCGTGCGTCGACAAGATGTGGCCTTAGGCTGTCCTGGGAATGTGGCCAAGGGGGTGGCCAAAGGTGGTGGCCAACATGTGGCCACTGCGTGGCCTTCAGGAGGGTGGCCACGGGTGGCGCGTGACGTCACAGCACCCCACCCCACCCGGGCCGCTCGCGCGCGCGGTAATGGTGGGTGGGTGACTGGGCGGCCGACGGGTGGCCGCGGGCGGCCCCAGAGGGCGGCCTGGGTGGCCGCGTGGCATACACACATGTGGCTGGGGAATCACTAACAACCCCATCATACCAGAGCATGACTCGCTCTTAAACTGGGGTGACAGGGGGTGACACTGGCCGGCGTCACCTCCCCATGGACGACGTCGGGCGGAATTCAAAGTCCAAGTCCCAGTTTCTCGCAAATTTGGGCTTCGACACACCCAGGGTGGCTGGAGTGCCATGCAATAAGAATAAACTGCACGACAGGCGCGATAACGGTGGTGGGGGTGGCAGGCCCGCCACCCCTCACCTTGACACTCTTCACACCCTGGCTGCCCAATTCAAACTGCCCCTTCTGGCGGCTAGAGAGACCCACATGCCCCTATTTCTCCCCCTACCTTGTCTTGACCAATCAGCAGGAAGCCGGCACTATTCCTCATGCCGCTTCCAATCACAGCACTACGCGCCAAAACTCGGCATAGGAGCAGGGGTGCCTAGACCAATCACAGGTGCCCCTCGCCTGTGGCATGGCGTGACGTCACAAGGAGGGTGAGGCCTCACACAACGTCTCAACGTCTCCCTTGGTGGGGGGGAGGCAGCGTTCCCCCACTGTTCCCCCTCCACCTCTAACGGTTTTTGTGTTATACTACTTCTCTCTGTTTCACAGAACAGGAAAATTTTGCTGTAATTCTCTCTACAGAGCAATCACAGACCTCTAATTAGTTTTAACTGACAGCATTTAACATAAGCTTTCATATGACACCCAACAAGTATATGTAAATTTGAAAGCTTCAGTTTCTAGAGTCCCTAGAGCGACTAGCCTATTCTAGAAACTAGGAAAACTAGCTGAGGAGATTCTACATCTCCTCACACTGTGTCGAGGCCAATTAGGCTCCATGAGGCGCCAGTAAACCTAAGTTGAGGCGGCATGCTCCCAGGTTGCTTCTCTACATTATGTGGATAACATACAATGTAACTCCTGCAAATGCTGATATTTCCCCAGTTAATCTCAAATGAGCAGACTAGCTTCCTATTTAGGCCTAAATTTAGTTTAAATTCTCCTGCGGCGTAACGGCTGGTTAATTTTATCAAGGGTAAATATAACCATAAATCCCAGTAGAATGTTAATAACTGACCGGACACAATTTCCCTTGGGTGAAGCTAGCAGAAATTCTGGGAGCCGTGGTACGTCGGATGACCCACATATTAGACGATGCTAGTTGGCATGCTTCAACAGGGCCAGAGGTGGAAAGCTCGTGTTGACGTGAAAGACTGTGCGCAAGTGACGCATTCTCATTCTATTTATCTCGTTCACTAACGAGACGATATTGACGTCCTTTTTCGCCCTAATATTTTAAATCAAATACCAGAGAACAATTTTCCATTGTTCATAACATTGGATCGAAAGGTTTTCCGTGATTAATAGCACATTTAAGAAATACTGAATACGTGACGTTATTATTATTTTGCCCGTGAAGCAACATGTCACGGATGTGGAAATTCAGCTTGGGATGGAAGTACACTTTAATAGCCCACCATTTTTTTGCGCTTCCTCGCTAGAAATTTAATAAATTTAATTGCCTAAAACAACACATTAATCTTGCTGCGTTACGGGCAAGTGCTTTGGGTGTCAGAAATTTCAGACATCACAAGCGAGCCAAACAAGCTACGAGACAGCTCATAGGCCTTAACTGTTACTGTTACCTCAGACCTGGACATGAAAGGATGTATGATTGAGTGCTTAAAGATTTTTGCAGGATTCCCTTTTGTGCTGTAGAGTTAACCTTCATAGAGGAAACAATAGACCTCTGAATTACTTTAGTAGCCGATGACCTTCTGAAGAGCAGAAGCAGATATGAAGAGCAGATATGATGAGGCTGAACAGGTAAGACTGATGGAGGCCCTAGTGAGGGGTCGTCTCACAGCCTTATGAAGTGACTAAGGACATCAGCCACAAGTCTAGGAGTAAATGTGGGTAGTGAAGTGTTACCCTCCAGGTCTTAAGGCAGTCCTGACGAAGTGAGAGAGTCTGTAAGTCGGTGACCAGTGACATTTGTTCAGGAAGTGCCAGTGTGAAAATGGCCAGTAAAATTGTTCACTGAAACTCTGAAAAAATGCATTGACAGGAAATATTACTCACTGATGCGGGAGGGCAGTGATAAGAGCTCTGTCGAAGCTGAGAAACTATTGGTCAGCAGACAGTGTTAAGTATTGGCCAACAAGTAGTGACAGTGGTTGTGTGGCTCTCGGCGCATGTGTAGGTTATTAGTGTGGGAAGTCAGTTTCCTACAGCTACACGGGGGTGTAGCTGTCGGAAACTGACAGAGGGGGGGGGGTGGCGAGTTGACTAGTAGAGCAACAAGCCTTTGCAACAGCATTCCTCTAAAAGGGAAAAAAAGAAAAAAGGAAAAACACTCTAAAAGGTTCGGGAAAGTACCTGGGAACGTGACCTGTGACACTTAAGAGGAAGCCCAGTAGTGGACGGCTCAGCTGTGAGGAATCTTGAATGTGAAGCAAATGAGTACCCACTGAGACTACAGATTTTTTATTATTATATTTACATGCAATGCATGCTAAGAAATACAGTAAAACAAGGTCATGAGAACGAAACATAACACCAGCCTGAAGGGCGCACAATAATTACAACACATAGCATAACAAACCACAGGTCCCATTCACACAGCAATCACAGACTACTCAAAATGCTCATACTTATCCGGCCACTCCGCCGCCGGGAACCGAACACAATATGCCTCCCAAAGCAACATGTTATCCGGAACGGGGTTACTATGAACCGTACGAGGATCAGGCATCAACTCCGGCACACCCACAACAAAACAGAGCCTGCAGAACCCAGACAGAAGAAGGGCTCCATGGAACAGGATGCACGCGGTCAACAATGTCAAACAGCAAGGGGTTCTCAGCATCATACACCCCGCCGGAGGCCAAGATGAGAGGGAGGGGCTTCTTCCCACTGGGAGCCTCCTCGGCTACCTCACAGGGCCCCGCGTCATCCACAGGACGTTGCACCCGCAGGGACCCCCCACGCCGGGCATCCTTCTTCAGCACCAGCACGAGGCCTCGGCCCGCACCAGCATCCTCACCACCCACGTCCGTAGGAGCGACCACCTCCCACTGCGGAGAACCTTCTGCAGAAGAAATATCAGGAGGTAAATAATTTGCACAAACATTGTCATCAGCAGGCACATGGACGTCAGCAACCACCATCGACGTAGAGTGCGAAGCACCCGGAACTACCACATCATCGCCCAAAGATCCACCAGCGTTGAAATCCTCCACATCAGCCCAAGCGGTAGAAGAACGCCGGGAACGCTTCGGCTCCGGCCGCACATCCTCAGAGCCAGAGGTGGATCCAGAACCATGGGCCTCACAAGCCGTGCGAACCGACGCCCGTTGCAGAACGGCAGCAGCCTCAACCACAGGGGGAACCGGGCCGCACACATCCAGATGCTCCGCAGCCTCCCCCCTCCCAGCACAGCCGTGACACCTGGCGAGGGCCAGTCGCAGCAGCAGAAGATGAGGAAGATGAAGATGTTGGCGACTTGCAGAGACCATCCGGAAGACTCACGGGAGCAGCTGGGACAGCAACAGGCGCAGGAAGATCAGCCAACGACACCATAACATCCAGAGGGGGGGGGGGCCGGATCATCCGGAGGACCGCTGGGCGACGCAGGGGAAGCTGTATCAGCCAACGGGACGTCCACACCCTCGCCCACGGAATCCACCCCAACAGGGAGCGGTGGGAAATCCTCCTCCCGGAACAGGTTCACAGGAGCGACTGCAGCCCCGGAGCACCCAGCAGCCTGATGCCCCAACAGGCCACACTGAAAACAGGTATGGGGTTGATGGGCATAGTATACCCGGACGTAGTACCCCAGAAGCCGGACTGAAGAATTAATGTCAGACCTCAATCGCATCCCAAGGGTACGAATGTTCGTACGCATACCCTTATACCTCCCCAAGGACAGCGTGTTCACCTACACACTGATGGCAGCGTTAAACTGCAGGAAGTATCGCCGGAGTTAGGTCCTAGGGGAAACTCCAAGGGTGCCCCATGCACACTCACATGTGTCTGGGCATCACTACGGTCCGTAATGGTCACAGAGCCGGCACCATCCGGCAGCGACAAGGACCGTCCCTCATAACCCTCATAACGGCAGAGGAACTCACGGTACACCTCCTCTCCCACTAATTTGACAATAACCCGGTGAGCAGTTACCAGCTCAATCCCATAGACGTCGTCCACCGGGACACAGAGCATGTCACACATGACAAGCTCAACGACTGGGTAACCAACACGGCCTGTAAACTCAAGGTCCACAGAGTTCACTCACAACAGGGGAAGGCGGCCTCCCATCGCAAGTGTGCTACGTCAACGCCAGCCAAACGGCAACTGCAGGGAGAGTGGGGACGCCCACATCCCCAGCGGCTCGGCAAACAACCACCAACTAACGGAGGGCTCGGCAACACGTCTATACCCCACGGCAGCTCGGGCGCAACTCCCTAGACTACCGAAAATGGTGGTTTGAAGGGTGCACCCAAAACCGGAGGATAGCTGGGGAGGGAGTGACGTGATAGGAGACAGCAGCTGAAGCAGTGCCGAGATGTGGACCAGGAGAAACTCTTCGCCTCGTATGATAAGTCGGCTGTTAATTAATAATATGCACTTTTCTAGGTCGATGACGTTCGCTCAATGATTTACAAAACTTACATGTTCAGAGCCATGAGGTTAGTCTCCATCATGGAAATAAAATGTTAAAAACCCATTTATTGTCCGATTATTATGGGACTTGTTTTAAAATGCGTCCCAACGTTTCCGAAACTTGTGCAGTTTCCTGTTTTTTCTGTCTTTATAAAGACTGAAAATTTACTGTGGTGGATAGTGATAAAAAAGAGCAAATCCATCTCGAAAAAATGAAAAAAAAACGCCTTATGGAAAAGCTAGCGAGTATTCGCAAGTAGTATTAACTCTGGAAACTCGCCAACAAAGTTTGACTATAATTAATGAATTTTCAGGCTGTGACCGTGACTGCAGAAAGTGAGAGATACCTTTCCTTGCATTTTCCTTGTGATGATTTCAGGACTGAACATCTGTGGACCAGGCCTCTTCGTTGCAGGACTGGTCAGTCAGGGTGTTGGACGCAGCAGCTCGCAGCATATGTCAATTGCAGCCTGATTGATCAGGTATCCTTTGGAGGTGCTTATCAAGCTCTCGTGAACGCTGCAAGGGGTCGGCTAGTTATGTCCTTTGTGTAGTGAAAGCATGTTGAACAGTCTCTGATGTTGATAGTTCTTTGAGTACCTATTGCATCTCTGCTTCTCAAAAGGGCATTCTCAAAAGGGCACATAATGCCAGGCTTTCTGGTCTCTTGTGGTTTTATTTTTGTGTGTTGGTTTGGGACCAGCCCCTCTAATATTTTCAAAGTGTAAATAATGTGATGTTGATAGTTGTGGCAGAAACAGCAGGTGAGGATGCGATACAAAATGAATAGTGATGTTGATTTGGCTATTGTTACAGCTCCACGTGCAGGAGTCATTTACCACTAGAACCCCACATACCAGTTCTAGCGAAGCCTGATCTACTGACAACACTGCACAATTTGTTCAGAGTTTTACTGGAACACCAGGCTTGACTGTCCCAACACTAACCACTCCTCTGGGATTTGTTATTTATTATGAGAGATTTACAGAAGCATTTGGCATATGAAAGAAATTTAATTTGCATCACAAAGCATGTTCAATGCTTCTAACCTAGTAAAGAATGAGTGCGAAGTGAATGTAAAAGAGCTTGCCAGATATTTGGAACTGATAAAGTTGATGGGAATTGTGAAGGTGCCAATGATGTCAATGTTCTGGCAAAATGTGGCAAAAACAAAATCTGTTTTTGTATGACTTCATAGCATTATGTAACGATTGCAAAGTATTTTCATACTCATAACAATGCCATTCCCGAAGACAGTAGTACAGACACTCATTAAAATTAGAACATTAATGGTATATCTAACAAACAAAATCAAAACTTGCTACATTACTCAAACATCTGTCTGAATGAAGGCACAATGACATGGTGGAGCCGTCAATCTCCCAAAGATTTTAATCCAAATAAACCTGATAATTATGGAGTAGAGCTGTACATGCTAGCTGAATCAAAGACTGGTTACATCTTTGATTTTGAAGTATATGCAGGAATTAGGACAACAATTCAAAGGGTTATGAGTTTGATTGCACCACTGAGGAGCAAAGGTTACCATTTACATATGGATAACTGCTATAACTCGCTTCAACTTAGGGAACAGCTGCTTAAACAGGGTGTATACACCTGAGGTACTCTCAGATTACAGCGTAGTGCACCCAAAGATCTTCAGCTAGAAGCAAAGAGGAAACAGTATTAATGAGAGAATCCATAGGAGCCGTGATGAGGGTACGAACCTATGCAGTGGGTGTTCCCCCACACACGCCCTAGTCAACGACATGGTATAAGGGTTGCAACCTGGAGTTCTACTGAACATACAAGGATTTCCTGAGGCTTCTACTGAAGCTGGGCCAGGAGTTTCACACATTCCCCCCCCCCCCATGCACTCTGGCTCTGTCATCCAGGAATGTTCTCCCTCTGACTCTCCTCCTTTAATACAGAGTAATCACACTAACGTGACTGCATCAGTGAGAAAATCCGTAGGAGCTGTGATGTTTCGAACCAGGGCATGCATGGGAACACCCACTGCATAGGTTCGAACCCTCATCAGGGCTCTTACGGATTTTCTCACTGATGCAGTCACGTTAGTGTGATTACTGTGTATAGAATATCATGTTAAAGGGTCCTTAACACTGGTACGTTAATGAAGACTGTCAAGGCCAAGGAAAGCAAAGATCTTGTGGGGTTTCTCATTTTAAAAACGATGAATTAGTTGCTAGATTTAAAAGGGACCGTGGTTGGGAGGCATTGAGATTATTTGGTTCAATATCTGCGAGTTATAAGTTGTCTTGGGGATCTGCGAAATTTTAGGCCTAAGGGTTTATCCAGGTTTGTGGGTCTTAACATTACCATTGCCAAAAAGTAACGCGATTCAAAATAAACTTACTTTCTAATTTTAAGCCTTCATTCTGTGTTCACTGCATCTGTGAGGAGGTTATAAAGATGGTGGCGATAAAGGTATCGCCACCATCATAGAGATCCTGACCAACAAAATGCTGCCATCCTAGTCCATTTCCGTGTGCAACACAGAAATAGGCGCCTGCTTGGAAAGAAGGATTATCGTACCCCATTTCAACATTTGTAACAGATTTAACAAAACAGAATACTACTACTCCTCCAACTAATGTAACAAAGCTACACACCGAACATTGTGTTTCTGAACAAAAGCCACATCAACCTCCTGCCTATGAAGCACCGAGATCAGCCGCCATGGAACGCTGCCCGTTGTCATTAATGGAGGCACAAATTTAATGAGTCATCGGAAGTATATATTTACACACCACCTATCTGTCAAGGCCCGGCCGGTCAAGACGAGCCGAAACTCCACGCAAAGAATCAACACCAGCCTCTGAAAATCTTTCGGGCACCTTGGACAGAGGCAAGGGGGGTCGTGACAGACCCCACTTCAAAACTAAGCACAAATCATGACCATCATGACTGCTGCTACAGTCTCAGCACCCCCCCCCCCCACACCGGCCTACCCACAAAGGGATGCCAGTGGTTGTGATGAGGAGGGAACCTCATCACAACCACTGACTTCAAACAAGCCACATTAGACACCAGCACACCCTGCTGGTCTCCACCATTTCGAGAGAATCCTCACGTTCCAGTGAACATACTCTCTTCCATTCCTCGTGCGACGTTTCTGCCCGGGCACGAGAGTAGCCAGAAGAGACGAGTCCTGGAGATGTTGAGGGAGGTGTGGGGAAATCTCTCAACAGGAATTTTTTGTTTATTAAAATATTGAATTTATTAGTTTTATTTTTATTTCAAAGTGGACTGTATATTTAGAAATTATCCTGCTAGTTTTCCTCTTTCACAAATTCGAGGGTTTAATACACATTGCCTATCAAAATTAATCAACTAATGGAAATTTGCTACAATTGTTAGCCTACTAAATATTACTGGATTAGAGAGAATACAGCTTAGCTGTAATGTAGAATATAGCCTGGTAATAGGCAAGAGACTCCGTCACGTGGGCTGAAACTCATGGTCAAGGCCTTAATGGCGACTGAGAATGCCTCATGATACACAAAGATAATGTAGTCATTTAACTTCTACTTGTCTCTCCCCTGCCGAATAATGACAAAGTAATAACCAGCAACAAATATATTTGACATAACAATGAAAGAAGAATGTTGTTTAGTTGACCAAACCACACACTAGAAGATGAATGGGCAACGACGTTTCGGCCCATTCTGGATCATTATGTAGTAGATTGTGATGAGACGATTAATTGATGAAGATTAAGCCACTCAAGAGGTGGCATGGGCATGAATAGGCAATAAGATGAGACGAGGGAGGAACAGGCATAATTATATGCCTGTGCTTACATGGGGGAATGTACAGAACAAGTTAACCTGAAATAATTCTTACCTGTTCTAGGTGGGTAGCCCTGCTCTATAACCAGTCAGTTTATTAGTTTAAGTGATCACTATACTTGTCTAACAAGCAGAAATAGTACTCTTCCTTTAATTAGCAAAGTTTGTAGTAGATAACAGGAGTTGTTGGTGCTCGACCACACTGATTTTTTGCAGGATCGTTCTCTCTAGCGTGTTTGTGGGCTAAGGTGGTCTCTCGCTCTCGGTGGCGTCTCTTCCCTCCGTACTCGGACGCATTCCCCAGCACTTTAAATCCGTCATTTCACGTGGTAGGTCCATGATGACCTCCATGGCAGTGACCATTTCCCCATCCTTGTTACCTTTTTCTCTTTTCGCACTCCCCTCTCCTCCCTAGGTGGCAGTTTGTGAAAGCGGACTGAAACCCTCTTTACCCTCATTGCTGCTCTCTCTGACCTCTCCCTCGTCTACCCTTCCCCTCGCTCTCTCACGCTCCTCCTCCTCTTTCATGAAGTCTTCGAATGCTGCCGCTGTAAGCGTGTGCATGCGTGGAAGAGAGACCGCCGTCGCAGACGGCCGATTCTTTCTTTTCTTTTGGAAGGCGAGTGCGGTGGCCCGTAGGGCCATCCGTATGGCTAAACGTGATTGTTGGGCATCTTGTGTTTCTACCATTACGTCCGAAACTCCTCTGCCACAGATCTGGAAGCGTATCCACAAGATAGCAGGTAAGTTCGTTCCCGATGTTTCACCGGTCCTTCACCTCCGTGGTACTCTTGTGGCGGACCCGTTGCAGATCGCTACCAAACTGGGTTCTCACTTTTCATCTGTTAGCTCTGGTCTTCATCTTCCCCAATCTTTCCTTCTTCGTAACCTGTCCTTGAGTCCCATCCTTTAGATTTCTGCACTCGTCTTCGACTTACCTATAACGATCCCTTCTCTCTCTCTGAACTTCGTTCTGCCCTGGCCCTCTGCGGTTCTACCACAGCGGGCTCCGATGGTATTCATTGAGATGCTTCGCCATCTCCCTCCGTGCAAGTCTCAGTATTTACCGAACTGTATAATTGATCTGGGAGTCGTCGTCAGTCCCTGAGGACTGGCTCGATGCCGTTGTCCTCCCTGTTCGCAAACCAGGGTTTCTGGGAACTTCCTGTAAGGCCTTTCGCCCTATTGCCCTCACAGGTT
>WNGS01162361.1:93263-119848 GCA_020271785.1 Procambarus virginalis | reverse complement strand
AGCTTAGGTCAAAAAAATGCACAAAACCACTGCAGAAATAAATGGAAACAAAATACAATAATTTTCAGTCTATAAAACAAATTGACATTTTACGGAGGTCCAGCTGAAAAACATTGTAGATCATGGTCATGACCATTACTAATCGCTTACAGATGACGCAGAATGCTTCTCAACAAAAGACTCAAGCAATCGCTTGTGTAATAATTGAGAAGATCGTGCAGTAGACCACAGTTAAACAAGAAACGGTACAAGACAAGAAGTAGCACAAGAGGACAAACAGATAGACATAGACTACCAATAACAGTCGGATAGTCACATCAGACCATAAAGATCTAAAAGACACTGCAGGAAGCAGTGGCGCATCAAGATCAACGGTGTCTTGCAATACAGGAGACGGATATAAACAATCAATTCAGTCCGATTTGCAGCGACACTGCTAGCGAAGTGGAGAATATGGTGGTCGATTCCGAAGAGGAGTTCTACTAGGAAAGGCACACCAACAGAAACCGTTGTCTGTTCATTACGAATTCATTGGAACAAACGATGTCTTGGAAATAAAAACCCACTATTCAGGATGCTGCAATCGGTACAAAAGCAGATGTAGAAGTTTTACAAGAAACTGTCTACCCAGCCACGAAATCCTTCAAATTAGCTGGATATCACCAATATATTATACTGCACGAACAGGGGAGACGAAGGGTTAATGATCCTCGTAGATTAACACCATACCAAAGAAGAAAATAGACCCAGTTTCGTGTGGGGATGAGTAGAGGTATTAGCAGTAACGGAGAATATGGCTAATATCGAGCTCCTCGTATATAACGTCTACAAGCCCCTAGATGTAAACTAGCAGAGGAAGTGCTTGTCCTGGAGGTGCATGATGCAATTATTACCCTGGGATTTTAATGCTCTTAATCAGGAGGTAGGTGTGACTGGTAAGCCAATGCAGACAAGTGCCATTTTGCTAAAGTTCTAAGAGAAGTAGCTGAGATTACACTTCTCAACCCTGGGGACCCCCCCCCCTCCTCCACACATTGAAGAAGATTCTAAAGTTAATCTCGACTGCACTCGAGCACCAGGCGAAATGTGAAGTAGATCCGGTGATGACCAGTGACCACTATGATACTATTACCTACACCACCTGTACAACCTACATGGAATGTAATATAAAGGCCAACTGAAATATATACCAGGACGAGCTTGAAAAATGGCATGCTACATACTCGCCACCAAGGATTCGGACACATGAGACCAATCTCCAGAAAGCCATTACAGCTGCTGAAACTGCTATTCTAGTCATTATCCCAGGAAACACAAAACATAAGAACTATTTATTTCACAGTAAGGAAATTAAAGAACAAACCACAGTCAACATCTTCAGAAAACAAAAAAACATCTCTAAAGAAACCGCACACCAGAAGGAAGAACTTTGCTTAGAACAATGATATCAGAAGTTAGTTTCTAAAGAGTAAAAGGAGGCAAGATGGTGTGAATGCTGTCACTCAAAATGAGCTTTGTAGTCTTGGAAAGATATAGGGACATTAAAATCCTGCAATGGTCAGAAGGCAGAAATGGAAAACTGGAAGGGTTGACGGCCATTCAAGAGAGCATAGGTACATGTGACGAATGTGATACTCCCTTTACTAAAACAAGAACTAATCAGAGCCAAAAAAAAATGGTGGCAATAACACTGCATCAGGTGCTGATAACATTACATATTCAATAATCGCACATGTAGGTCCTGCTGGAGAACAAGGGTTATTGTACGTTACCTATGCATCTTGGGAGCTAGGCAAACTACCGACCTCTTAAGAGAGCAGACATCATTCCGATTACTAAACCGAAAAGCAATGGCAATTATAGACCTATTTCAGTAACATCATGTATTAGAAAAATTGCAGAACTGATGGTCGTAGAGAGGCTACTGTGAAAGACTGGAGACCAATATATGGATATATTTGGTTTTACTATAGTAGGTACTGCAAACTGCATGGCAATAGGAAGGAAGAGTCTTCAAACTTGCAAGCCAACAAATATTTTTACACATTAATTATAATTGTAAAGAGAAAAGTGCATGGAGTCAAGATTCACAGGTATGCCAAAGTAAAGCTGAAAGGCCTAGTGTCAGACTACACTTGTATGAGAATGGTACTCCACAAGGAGTCGTCCTCAGTCCTATTCTTGTTAACGAGGTTTTCTATATGGATGTTAAAATGACATTTGTAGGAGTTAAATTGCTAAGCTTTGCTGATGATATAGCAGTAGTCGTGACAGGTCCTTCACTTTTTAATAAAGCACAAGTGGCGCTAAATAAATGTAACATCTGAATGCAGCATTTTATGACTAAAAATATTTGCACAGAAGTCTATGGCAATGAAACTAGGTGACTGCACTCCAGAATGTACTCTATTAAGACCAAAGAACATAAAAACAGCGCCTTTCAAATGAAGTAGGCTAAAAGACTCAAAAGCCCCCAGGTGTGGATGGAATTAAATACAAAGTCTTAATGGAACTGGCAGAAGAACTATGCCTACCGCTGAAAGTACTTGACACAAAATCTCTGGACCATAGGGTAGTCCTCTCCTAGATTTGAAATATGGAAATGTCCCTCCTATTTTCAAGAAAGGCAGAAAGAAGTAGATATAAAACTACCAGCCGATCAGCTTGACATCACACCTACAAGAACATGGAGAGAGTCCTCTCTATCCATGGGAGGGAGGGAATAAAATATTGGGAAATATTGCAGGGCGGGAGGGAATAAAATATTGGGGAACATTGCAGGGAGGGAGGGAATAAAATATTGCCGAACATTGCAGGGAGGGAATATATCACCATTGCAATCTTATGCAATCAACACATGGATTGTTAAACAGATTGTGCCTTATAAACTTGATCACATTTTTGGGAATGGTAACCAGAGACTCGAAGACCTTTCAGTGACCTTCCGATAAGGAAAAAAAGATAATGGTTCAAATGTGTAAATCTCGGGTGCTTCCCCCATTTGTATTACTGTATACAGGCATGGAGACCTCATTTTCAGAAGGACATAGCTGCTCTGGAGGTGGTGCATCATTGGGTAACAAGTCATCAATAATCTGTCCTCTTAATATTTCGTCATTTCCTACGTTTGCCGGTATGGCTAAAAGTGGACGTAATTTGAAATGAGGCTCACGATAGTGATGTACTGTCCCGTTTCCTGTTTTGAGTCGTCTGGCTTAATCAGATTGATAGGAAACTTTCGATTAACGGTTTTCATGACGTTTTGAAACCCTAGATCTTCCTGCCCTCGTAACCTACCAGAGGACCCATAACTTGCTGTTTTGGAAAACAAAAATCCAAAATTTATTTTAAATTTTTCATTTTCAAATTACGTCCATTTTCGGCGATACGGGCAAACGGCCAAATTCAGATGTAATTGGTAAGAGGACAGGATGCGCCAGTCATCTCTCATATCATGAACGTTTGAAGGCCACAGGACTAACACTGCAAACCAGGCATTACAGGACGGATCTCCTTGAAACTTTAAAAATACTGAATATGTTAAAGGATGTAGATCCGGATATTTTCTTCAGACGGTCAGATGTATCACAAACAAGGCGCAACGGTTTTAAGCTCAACAAGCCACAATGTAGGACTGAGGACGAGATGCTTTTTCACCTACAGTTCACATTAATCCATTGAAACGCCTACCCACCAAGCCATAACTGCCAAAATTGTTTTAAAATATACGTGGAAAATATCATAAAGGTAAATGGTGGGGACCTTCGACATGCCGCCGGCTTCCTGTCTTCGAGGCCACTAGGGTTAGTGGTCCTCTCGTAAATCGGCACCTTGTTAATTCAAGACATTAATCTACAGTGGCTTACTCGATGCCAATATCTTGGCGTATGGATAGATTCTAAGATGACCTTCACACAGGAAATTCAATATCTGAGAAAGGCAAAATTGCAACTGAATATGATAGCAATCACAGGGGCCCGTCTAGGAACAGGACAGTGCTAATGTTTTACTTGCCTTACTCCCTCCTTCTCCTGGCCATTGGGCATTTGTTGTGGTTATTCCAAACGAAGCAATGCAAGACATAACAGGGGCTCCCAGATGGACGAAAATATTATGGCTAAAACGTAATATTGATTAAGTCTTAGGCTTAATATAATACTTAATATATAATAACCAACTGGATGCCATGTCATGTAAGAATACTGGGGGATGCCTTTGTAGATGAAGCTGCAAAACTTGTAACCAAGAGAAAACATGTGAACATTTACATACCAGAATATTCCATAGAATAAGCAAATAATTAAGAGATAGACGAATGCAGAAGATGTAGTGACCACAACACCGCAGCTGCAACCTCAGGATCTGTGGGAGGTTACAAGAATTTGACCAACTATGAACCACTTATTTTGAAGAATGGAATAATTAAGAGTAGTATTACACCAGGCTTCAATTACTTAAATGTAAGGATATGGTTGAGAAAGGTCTTGAGCAGCACAAGCAGGCCAGAGGTGGAAAGATATTCAAATCCACCCTACAAACGTGCTAGGTGACCAAAACAATTTTTTAGTTTGTGAGAAAAGTGCGAGTTTAAAGATTTTTACAAATTAAGCTTTAAAAAATTGGCAAGGGCAGGTATTAGCCTATTCCCCAAATTTGGAGCTTGTGACAGTTAAAGGCGAGTAGGTCTCCACCCTTGAGCGGTGACCCTGGGATACCCAGGATGTAGCAAGATACATGATTGACCACAGCCCTGCACCTTCCTCCAATCTAAAGTTGACCCGAGATGATCACGTGTGGGAATTTCCCAGCAGGTCTTTATATATTAATAGTTATAACTGAGTGGACTGTATGATTGATTTAAAGACCTACTAGGCGTTATCACTTACACAACCTTGGGAGGTTGATTTAATATTGCTAAATCAACCTTATAATATGATGTAATCATGTTAGTAAATCATGGTAATTAACAAATTTCTTTAAAGTTAGTAGATACAATTATCAATTACTAAGTTAGGAGGGCTTAGCTACAGAGTTGATTTGCTCGAGTGGAAATTTTTCGAGACTCGGTCCAAATTTTCGCCTAGTTGATGTGTCGAGGCCAATTAGGCTCCATGAGGCGCCAGTAAACCTAAGTTGAGGCGGCGTGCTCCCAGGTTGCTTCTCTACATTATGTGGATAACATACAATGTAACTCCTGCAAATGCTGATATTTCCCCAGTTAATCTCAAATGAGCAGACTAGCTTCCTATTTAGGCCTAAATTTACTGTTTAAATTCTCCTGCGGCGTAACGGCTGGTTAATTCTATCAAGGGTAAATATAACCATAAATCCCAGTAGAATGTTAATAACCGACTGGACACAATTTCCCTTGGGTGAAGCTAGCAGAAATTCTGGGAGCCGTGGTACGTCGGATGACCCACATATTAGACGATGCTAGTTGGCATGCTTCAACAGGGCCAGAGGTGGAAAGCTCGTGTTGACGTGAGACTGTGCGCAAGTGACGCATTCTCATTCTATTTATCTCGTTCACTAACGAGACGATATTGACGTCCTTTTTCGCCCTAATATTTTAAATCAAATACCAGAGAACAATTTTCCATTGTTCATAACATTGGATCGAAAGGTTTTCCGTGATTAAAAGCACATTTAAGAAATACTGAATACGTGACGTGATTATTATTTTGCCCGTGAAGCAACATGTCACGGATGTGGAAATTCAGCTTGGGATGGAAGTACACTTTAATAGCCCACCATTTTTTTGCGCTTCCTCGCTAGAAATTTAGTAAATTTAATTACCTAAAACAACACATTAATCTTGCTGCGTTACGGGCAAGTGCTTTGGGTGTCAGAAATTTCCGACATCACTGGCGAGCCAAACAAGCTACGAGACAGCTCATAGGCCCTAACTGTTACTGTTACCTCAGACCTGGACATGGAAGGATGTATGATTGAGTGCTTAAAGATTTTTGCAGGATTCCCTTTTGTGCTGTAGAGTTAACCTTCATAGAGGAAACAATAGACCTCTGAATTACTAGAGTAGTAGCCGATGACCTTCTGAAGAGCAGAAGCAGATATGAAGAGCAGATATGATGAGGCTGAACAGGTAAGACTGATGGAGGCCCTAGTGAGGGGTCGTCTCACAGCCTTATGAAGTGACTAAGGACATCAGCCACAAGTCTAGGAGTAAATGTGGGTAGTGAAGTGTTACCCTCCAGGTCTTAAGGCAGTCCTGACGAAGTGAGGGAGTCTGTAAGTCGGTGACCAGTGACATTTGTTCAGGAAGTGCCAGTGTGAAAATGGCCAGTAAAATTGTTCACTGAAACTCTGAAAAAATGCATTGACACGAAATATTACTCACTGATGCGGGAGGGCAGTGATAAGAGCTCTGTCGAAGCTGAGAAACTATTGGTCAGCAGACAGTGTTAAGTATTGGCCAACAAGTAGTGACAGTGGTTGTGTGGCTCTCGGCGCATGTGTAGGTTATTAGTGTGGGAAGTCAGTTTCCTACAGCTACACGGGGGTGTAGCTGTCGGAAACTGACAGAGAGGGGGGGGGTGGCGAGTTGACTAGTAGAGCAACAAGCCTTTGCAACAGCATTCCTCTAAAAGGGAAAAAAAGAAAAAAGGAAAAACACTCTGAAAGGTTCGGGAAAGTACCTGGGAACGTGACCTGTGACACTTACGAGGAAGCCCAGTAGTGGACGGCTCAGCTGTGAGGAATCTTGAATGTGAAGCAAATGAGTACCCACTGAGACTACAGATTTTTTATTATTATTATATTTACATGCAATGCATGCTAAGAAATACAATAAAACAAGGTCATGAGAACGAAACATAACACCAGCCTGAAGGGCGCACAATAATTACAACACATAGCATAACAAACCACAGGTCCCATTCACACAGCAATCACAGACTACTCAAAATGCTCATACTTATCCGGCCACTCCGCCGCCGGGAACCGAACACAATATGCCTCCCAAAGCAACATGTTATCCGGAACAGGGTTACTATGAACCGTACGAGGATCAGGCATCAACTCCGGCACACCCACAACAAAACACAGAGCCTGCAGAACCCAGACAGAAGAAGGGCTCCATGGAACAGGATGCACGCGGTCAACAATGTCAAACAGCAAGGGGTTCTCAGCATCATACACCCCGCCGGAGGCCAAGACGAGAGGGAGGGGCTTCTTCCCACTGGGAGCCTCCTCGGCTACCTCACAGGGCCCCGCGTCATCCACAGGACGTTGCACCTGCAGGGACCCCCCACGCCGGGCATCCTTCTTCAGCACCAGCACGAGGCCTCGGCCCGCACCAGCATCCTCACCACCCACGTCCGTAGGAGCGACCACCTCCCACTGCGGAGAACCTTCTGCAGAAGAAATATCAGGAGGTAAATAATTTGCACAAACATTGTCATCAGCAGGCACATGGACGTCAGCAACCACCATCGACGTAGAGTGCGAAGCACCCGGAACTACCACATCATCGCCCAAAGATCCACCAGCGTTGAAATCCTCCACATCAGCCCAAGCGGTAGAAGAACGCCGGGAACGCTTCGGCTCCGGCCGCACATCCTCAGAGCCGGAGCTGGATCCAGAACCATGGGCCTCACAAGCCGTGCGAACCGACGCCCGTTGCAGAACGGCAGCAGCCTCAACCACAGGGGGAACCGGGCCGCACACATCCAGATGCTCCGCAGCCCCCCCCCCCCCAACCCCAGCACAGCCGTGACACCTGGCGAGGGCCAGTCGCAGCAGCAGAAGATGAGGAAGATGAAGATGTTGGCGACTTGCAGAGACCATCCGGAAGACTCACGGGAGCAGCTGGGACAGCAACAGGCGCAGGAAGATCAGCCAACGACACCGTAACATCCAGAGGGGGGGGGGGCGGATCATCCGGAGGACCGCTGGGCGACGCAGGGGGAGCTGTATCAGCCAATGGGACGTCCACACCCTCGCCCACGGAATCCACCCCAACAGGGAGCGGTGGGAAATCCTCCTCCCGGAACAGGTTCACAGGAGCGACTGCAGCCCCGGAGCACCCAGCAGCCTGATGCCCCAACAGGCCACACTGAAAACAGGTATGGGGTTGATGGGCATAGTATACCCGGACGTAGTACCCCAGAAGCCGGACTGAAGAATTAATGTCAGACCTCAATCGCATCCCAAGGGTACGAATGTTCGTACGCATACCCTTATACCTCCCCAAGGACAGCGTGTTCACCTACACACTGATGGCAGCGTTAAACTGCAGGAAGTATCGCCGGAGTTAGGTCCTAGGGGAAACTCCAAGGGTGCCCCATGCACACTCACATGTCTGGGCATCACTACGGTCCGTAATGGTCACAGAGCCGGCACCATCCGGCAGCGACAAGGACCGTCCCTCATAACCCTCATAACGGCAGAGGAACTCACGGTACACCTCCTCTCCCACTAATTTGACAATAACCCGGTGAGCAGTTACCAGCTCAATCCCATAGACGTCGTCCACCGGGACACAGAGCATGTCACACATGACAAGCTCAACGACTGGGTAACCAACACGGCCTGTAAACTCAAGGTCCACAGAGTTCACTCACAACAGGGGAAGGCGGCCTCCCATCGCAAGTGTGCTACGTCAACGCCAGCCAAACGGCAACTGCAGGGAGAGTGGGGACGCCCACATCCCCAGCGGCTCGGCAAACAACCACCAACTAACGGAGGGCTCGGCAACACGTCTATACCCCACGGCAGCTCAGGCGCAACTCCCTAGACTACCGAAAATGGTGGTTTGAAGGGTGCACCCAAAACCGGAGGATAGCTGGGAGGGAGTGACGTGATAGGAGACAGCAGCTGAAGCAGTGCCGAGATGTGGACCAGGAGAAACTCTTCGCCTCGTATGATAAGTCGGCTGTTAATTAATAATATGCACTTTTCTAGGTCGATGACGTTCGCTCAATGATTTACAAAACTTACATGTTCAGAGCCATGAGGTTAGTCTCCATCATGGAAATAAAATGTTAAAAACCCATTTATTGTCCGATTATTATGGGACTTGTTTTAAAATGCGTCCCAAAGTTTCCGAAACTTGTGCAGTTTCCTGTTTTTTCTGTCTTTATAAAGACTGAAAATTTACTGTGGTGGATAGTGATAAAAAAGAGCAAATCCATCTCGAAAAAATGAAAAAAAAAACGCCTTATGGAAAAGCTAGCGAGTATTCGCAAGTAGTATTAACTCTGGAAACTCGCCAACAAAGTTTGACTATAATTAATGAATTTTCAGGCTGTGACCGTGACTGCAGAAAGTGAGAGATACCTTTCCTTGCATTTTCCTTGTGATGATTTCAGGACTGAACATCTGTGGACCAGGCCTCTTCGTTGCAGGACTGGTCAGTCAGGGTGTTGGACGCAGCAGCTCGCAGCATATGTGAATTGCAGCCTGATTGATCAGGTATCCTTTGGAGGTGCTTATCAAGCTCTCGTGAACGCTGCAAGGGGTCGGCTAGTTATGTCCTTTGTGTAGTGAAAGCATGTTGAACAGTCTCTGATGTTGATAGTTCTTTGAGTACCTATTGCATCTCTGCTTCTCAAAAGGGCACATAATGCCAGGCTTTCTGGTCTCTTGTGGTTTTATTTTTGTGTGTTGGTTTGGGACCAGCCCCTCTAATATTTTCAAAGTGTAAATAATGTGATGTTGATAGTTGTGGCAGAAACAGCAGGTGAGGATGCGATACAAAATGAATAGTGATGTTGATTTGGCTATTGTTACAGCTCCACGTGCAGGAGAGTCATTTACCACTAGAACCCCACATACCAGTTCTAGCGAAGCCTGATCTACTGACAACACTGCACAATTTGTTCAGAGTTTTACTGGAACACCAGGCTTGACTGTCCCAACACTAACCACTCCTCTGGGATTTGTTATTTATTATGAGAGATTTACAGAAGCATTTGGCATATGAAAGAAATTTAATTTGCATCACAAAGCATGTTCAATGCTTCTAACCTAGTAAAGAATGAGTGCGAAGTGAATGTAAAAGAGCTTGCCAGATATTTGGAACTGATAAAGTTGATGGGAATTGTGAAGGTGCCAATGATGTCAATGTTCTGGCAAACTGGCAAAATGTGGCAAAAACAAAATCTTTGTTTTTGTATGACTTCAAAGCATTATGTAACGATTGCAAAGTATTTTCATACTCATAACAATGCCATTCCCGAAGACAGTACAGACACTCATTAAAATTAGAACATTAATGGTATATCTAACAAACAAAATCAAAACTTGCTACATTACTCAAACATCTGTCTGAATGAAGGCACAATGACATGGTGGAGCCGTCAATCTCCCAAAGATTTTAATCCAAATAAACCTGATAATTATGGAGTAGAGCTGTACATGCTAGCTGAATCAAAGACTGGTTACATCTTTGATATTGAAGTATATGCAGGAATTAGGACAACAATTCAAAGGGTTATGAGTTTCATTGCACCATTGAGGAGCAAAGGTTACCATTTACATACGGATAACTGCTATAACTCGCTTCAACTTATGGAACAGTTGCTTAAACAGGGTGTATACACCTGAGGTACTCTCAGATTTCAGCGTAGTGCACCCAAAGATCTTCAGCTAGAAGCAAAGAGGAAACAGTATTAATGAGAGAATCCTTAGGAGCCGTGATGAGGGTACGAACCTATGCAGTGGGTGTTCCCCCACACACGCCCTAGTCAACGACATGGTATAAGGGTTGCAACCTCGAGTTCTACTGAACATACAAGGATTTCCTGAGGCTTCTACTGAAGCTGGGCCAGGAGTTTCACACATTCCCCCCCCCCCCACATGCACTCTGGCTCTGTCATCCAGGAATGTTCTCCCTCTGACTCTCCTCCTTTAATACACAGTAATCACACTAACGTGACTGCATCAGTGAGAAAATCCGTAGGAGCTGTGATGTTTCGAACCAGGGCATGCATGGGAACACCCACTGCATAGGTTCGAACCCTCATCAGGGCTCTTACGGATTTTCTCACTGATGCAGTCACGTTAGTGTGATTACTCTGTGTATAGAATATCATGTTAAAGGGTCCTTAACACTGGTACGTTAATGAAGACTGTCAAGGCCAAGGAAAGCAAAGATCTTGTGGGGTTTTCTCATTTTAAAAACGATGAATTAGTTGCTAGGTTTAAAAGGGACCGTGGTTGGGAGGCATTGAGATTATTTGGTTCAATATCTGCGAGTTATAAGTTGTCTTGGGGATCTGCGAAATTTTAGGCCTAAGGGTTTATCCAGGTTTGTGGGTCTTAACATTACCATTGCCAAAAAAGTAACGCGATTCAAAATAAACTTACTTTCTAATTTTAAGCCTTCATTCTGTGTTCACTGCATCTGTGAGGAGGTTATAAACGATGGTGGCGATAAAGGTATCGCCACCATCATAGAGATCCTGACCAACAAAATGCTGCCATCCTAGTCCATTTCCGTGTGCAACACAGAAATAGGCGCCTGCTTGGAAAGAAGGATTATCGTATCCCATTTCAACATTTGTAACAGATTTAACAAAACAGAATACTACTACTCCTCCAACTAATGTAACAAAGCTACACACCGAACATTGTGTTTCTGAACAAAAGCCACATCAACCTCCTGCCTATGAAGCACCGAGATCAGCCGCCATGGAACGCTGCCCGTTGTCATTAATGGAGGCACAAATTTAATGAGTCATCGGAAGTATATATTTACACACCACCTATCTGTCAAGGCCCGGCCGGTCAAGACGAGCCGAAACTCCACGCAAAGAATCAACACCAGCCTCTGAAAATCTTTCGGGCACCTTGGACAGAGGCAAGTGGGGTCGTGACAGACCCCACTTCAAAACTAAGCACAAATCATGACCATCATGACTGCTGCCTACAGTCTCAGCACCCCCCCCCCCCCCACCGGCCTACCCACAAAGGGATGCCAGTGGTTGTGATGAGGAGGGAACCTCATCACAACCACTGAGTTCAAACAAGCCACATTAGACACCAGCACACCCTGCTGGTCTCCACCATTTCGAGAGAATCCTCACGTTCCAGTGAACATACTCCTCTTCCATTCCTCGTGCGACGTTTCTGCCCGGGCACGAGAGTAGCCAGAAGAGACGAGTCCTGGAGATGTTGAGGGAGGTGTGGGGAAATCTCTCAACAGGAATTTTTGTTTATTTATTAAAATATTGAATTTATTATTTTTATTGGAATTTATTAGAAATTATCCTGCTAGTTTTCCTCTTTCACAAATTCGAGGGTTTAATACACATTGCCTATCAAAATTAATCAACTAATGGAAATTTGCTACAATTGTTAGCCTACTAAATATTACTGGATTAGAGAGAATACAGCTTAGCTGTAATGTAGAATATAGCCTGGTAATAGGCAAGAGACTCCGTCACGTGGGCTGAAACTCATGGTCAAGGCCTTAATGGCGACTGAGAATGCCTCATGATACACAAAGATAATGTAGTCATTTAACTTCTACTTGTCTCTCCCCTGCCGAATAATGACAAAGTAATAACCAGCAACAAATATATTTGACATAACAATGAAAGAAGAATGTTGTTTAGTTGACCAAACCACACACTAGAAGATGAATGGGCAACGACGTTTCGGCCCATTCTGGATCATTATGTAGTAGATTGTGATGAGACGATTAATTGATGAAGATTAAGCCACTCAAGAGGTGGCACTGGGATGAATAGCCAATAAGATGAGACGAGGGAGGAACAGGCATAATTATATGCCTGTGCTTACATGGGGGAATGTACAGAACAAATTAACCTGAAATAATTCTTAACTGTTCTGGGTGGGTAGCCCTGCTCTATAACCAGTCAGTTTATTAGTTTAAGTGATCACTATATTTGTCTAACAAGCAGAAATAGTACTCTTCCTTTAATTAGCAAAGTTTGTAGTAGATAACAGGAGTTGTTGGTGCTCGACCACACTATGATTTTGCAGGATCGTTCTCTCTAGCGTGTTTGTGGGCTAAGGTGGTCTCTCGCTCTCGGTGGCGTCTCTTCCCTCCCGTACTCGGGACGCATTCCCCAGCAATTTTAAATCCATCATTTCACGTGGTAGGTCCATGATGACCTCCATGGCAGTGACCATTTCCCCATCCTTGTTACCTTTTTCTCTTTTCGCCCTCCCCTCTCCTTCCCTAGGTGGCAGTTTGTGAAAGCGGACTGAAACCTCTTTACCCTCATTGCTGCTCTCTCTGACCTCTCTCGTCTACCTCCCCCTCGCTCTCTCCTCCTCTTTCATGACAGTCTTCGACGCTGCCCTCCGCTCTATTCCTCGCTCTTCCTCTCGGGGTCCACGGAAGTGCGTTCCCTGGTGGAATGCAGACTGCTTGGGCTGTCTGCTGTAAGCGTGCAGCCTGGAAGAGAGACCGCCGTCGCAGACGGCCGATTCTTTCCTTTTCTTTTGGAAGGCGAGTGCGGTGGCCCGTAGGGCCATCCGTATGGCTAAACGTGATTGTTGGGCATCTTGTGTTTCTACCATTACGTCCGAAACTCCTCTGCCACAGATCTGGAAGCGTATCCACAAGATAGCAGGTAAGTTCGTTCCCGATGTTTCACCGGTCCTTCACCTCCGTGGTACTCTTGTGGCGGACCCGTTGCAGATCGCTACCAAACTGGGTTCTCACTTTTCATCTGTTAGCTCTGGTCTTCATCTTCCCCAATCTTTCCTTCTTCGTAAACCTGTCCTTGAGTCCCATCCTTTAGATTTCTGCACTCGTCTTCGACTTACCTATAACGATCCCTTCTCTCTCTCTCTGAACTTCGTTCTGCCCTGGCCCTCTGCGGTTCTACCACAGCGGGCTCCGATGGTATTCATTGAGATGCTTCGCCATCTCCCTCCGTGCAAGTCTCAGTATTTACCGAGACTGTATAATTGGATCTGGGAGTCGTCGTCAGTCCCTGAGGACTGGCTCGATGCCATTGTCCTCCCTGTTCGCAAACCAGGGTTTCTGGGAACTTCCTGTAAGGACTTTCGCCCTATTGCCCTCACAAGTTGTCTGCAAACTCTTTGAACGTATGGTTAACGTTCGTCTAATATGATTCCTGGAACACCATCACCTCCTCTCCCCTTCTCCCACCATAACTGGCGATGGGAAACGGCTCTGGCGAGGTTGCATATTGGCCATACTCTCTTAACCCTTGGTCATTTGATGGAGCACCGCCCTGCTCCTTATTGTCCTAATTGCATTGTCCCTCTTAAGGTCGTGCATATCCTTCTTCAATGTCCTGGCTTCCAGGACGAGCATGTCTTGCTTTCCGACTGCCCCTCGTGGTCACCTGTCCCTTAATAGAATTCTTGGTGACTCGGATACTTTTGATATCGTTTGCCTTGTGCGTTTTTGTTCTCATATTGGCATCCTTGGTGATATTTAGCGCTATCTGATTATTCTGCACATTTGATGGTGCTTCATAGCCTTCCCGGTTTGGTGCCTTCTTTTGATAATTACTTACTTTAAATCCATCATTACTGACTTAGGGAATTAGACTTTGAATTCGTTTGTAATTTTGTTAAATCCAGTCTTGGAGAATACTTTATCCTATTTGTTTCCAAGAATGGTGTGTTAATGATACGTGTTATGGATAAATATTCTTCAGGTGATGTGACAAATATCCCATTTTCTCTGAGAAGCCATGAAACCCATTTTCTTTTCATGATTCTCTTAGAGAAATTAGTGGTTAGTCAGGTTAGTATTTTCCTAACATAAGTGCATTTGCTTCGTACAATGTGTGTATTAGTATTTGGTGTCAAAAACATAATTCCAGGGACGAGGGGAGTAACATGGGTCGGAGTTCACTGTTTAGGAATGGAGGATCCTTCATTGCTCTCCTTCAGAATTATAGTATTGTTTAAGTATTAATTTGCACTGTGGTGCCTGAGTCCTTTCAGGACAGCGGGGTGGGAAGCCTCTGGGTGACATCCTTTCCTGCTAGCTACGAGGAAATTAGTTTTTCTAAGGTTTTAAGACTAGTTGTACCTCTTCACTTCTTTCACTATACTCTAGATACCCTGGCTTTCTGAATACAGAGAATACTGCCTAGAGGCCATTTTGAACATGGACAGTCACTGTCAACCAGAACATCACCACCAGATTTTAAGTTTTTTTTATTGTAGGGGTTGTTTACCGCTACTCCCATAGTCATTATTCTCCCGTAGTGGTCATTATTCTCCTGCAGTGGTTACTCTCCCGAAGAGCAGTTACGTATTATGGAGTCCAAACGTCATTCCACCGACTTATTACTCATGACAGATGTTTGTAGCTCTTAACCAACTCAATCTGACTTACAAAGGATCTTCTGGTCCCTTGTATGTGAGGTATGTTAGAGATTTATGAAATCTATGAATACATCACAGACGAAGACAGATTTACGAAGTGAATACATCAGGATAGATGGACTTAATGGCTTACGTGCGAAAGATCGTCAGAGGTTGGTCAGTGGTTTGTTATTGACCCGAGCTTCAATTTCGGTGACCGGTGTGAAGCTCCTGTAGATCAATCTTTTGTTATGGAGGGTTTTCCTTGGACAGCGATTGACTGTTCCCACCATCTGCTTGTAGAAGCCTTCATGCCATGATCTTCTAGGGGATATGAACTTCCAGTAGCACTACTGTTGACACACATGATAGGCTTCAAATTCTGTATCTAAAACACAAGAATAATTCAGACTATTAAATTTATAATATAAAGAACTTTTCCGTGCAAACAGCGAGGCGGACTTTGTACACTGCTATCCAAGAGAGACCTGGGTCAAAGTGTCAGTAAACCAAATTAAGGGACGTCCTCTAAGTAATTCGGCTACATTGGTAGTATTACGATAAACAGACAGTCAGCTGATTCTGATACTGGTTTCAAGCCACATGGCCAGGTATGGCTAGCCACCTTGCCAGAGCGATGTCAGGTAGCCAGTAAGTGCACCGGGTTAGGGAGTTAGTCAGGTGGTGGGGGGTGAGTGAGTGAGGGCTTGCCTTGGCCTTGGCTGCAGTGCCACCAAGTTTTGTGGAAAATGTGCAGAAGTATATGGAGTTAGACGGCCGTTTGAGTGCCGTAAGGTTTCTACCAACAGGGATCGCACATCTAAGCTGGTATTGTTGTTACACTCGTAAGGGCCAATTGGCTTCTGCAGTTACCTTCATTCTTAAACACAGGATGACTAATATATACAAACTCGCTTATTCATCGATTGATTGACAGTGTCATGTTAATGTTTTTTATATCACCCCTGTATTTTAATGGATTTAAACCAGTTTCTCAACATGGAGCATGTGACCCACATGAGGGGCAAAAATAGAAACTGGGTTGTGTGATATTAGTGAGTGCCATTTTCTTTGATCTATATGAATGAGAGGAGGGGGGGGGGGGTAATTTTGACATTATTATAAAAGGTTGAGAACCATTGGTTTAAGCTTTAAATGTCATGGCTTAGTGACGAGCACAAGTCAAATTATTATTATCAGACAGTTAGCTGTGGCGCTGGAAGTTTGTATTTTTGTTAATTGGTCGTGTTGATTTTGCTAAGCCAGCTAACTCTAAAACTCACCCCCTCCCCCCGAACTAAAAAAAATCCCTGGGGGAATTACGCCTGAACTAGACAGTACATAACACTCAATAATTTACATTTGAGCCATATATGTAATAAATTACATGTATAGATATGAAGTAACTGTATCATGTATATATTAAAGCATGTATTAATATCATGTATCAAAATCATTTCAAGGTGATGTAGATAGGCTTCAGAAATTATAAAAAACACCGGCAGATAGTTTAATACTGACAAAAGTAAGGTTATGAGGCAAGGTAATGATGATAATCACAGGATACCAGGAGGAAGGTGATGAGATTGCGAAAGGAATCTTGGTCATAATTAGTAAGAACTGGAAGCAAAAAAATCTATGCATAACTGTTCGAAATAAGGCAAATATGACCCTGGTAATATTTATAGAAGTGTTAGCAATAAAACACCTTGTGTTTTTCTGCAGCTGTAACTAGCTAGGGAGGTCGGTCGGCCGAGCGGACAGCATGCTGGACTTGTGATCCTGTGGTCCTGGGTTTGATCCCAGGCCCCGGCGAGAAACAATGGGCTGAGCTTCTTTCACCCTATGCCCCTGTTACCTAGCAGTAAAATAGGTACCTGGGTGTTGGTCAGCTGTCACGGGGTGCTTCCTGGGGAGGAGGCCTGGTCGAGGACCGGGCCGCGGGGACACTAAAAAAGCCCCGAAATCATCTCAAGATAACCTCGAAGATAGCTCGTTAGGCCTTATTTAGATTATGATGATCAGTTTTGGTAGCTATACTATAGAACGCGTCATGCATAGAATGACAACGTTAACACCACGAATTAGGAACGTTCCTTGTGGAAAAAGATTGTTAAAGCTTAATTTACATTATCTAGTAAGGAGAAGAGTTAGGGGTGGCCCTGATTGAAGTGTGCAAGTTAAACTACGTTTGAGACAAAGTACATCTCACGGGGATAGAGTAGTTTAGGCTATTTCTACCCCCCCCCCCTCCTTACGTGTACAAGCGGAAGAACGGGAATAACAAGGTTAAGGTATAGAAAACAAAAACACAATAGAATACGAAACAATGGATGAAAATTAGACAAGTTTAGATTTAGGAAAGACCTGGATAAATACTGGTTTGGTAACAGGGTTATTGATTTTTGGAACAAATTACCAGGGTAACATAATAGATGTAGGGTCCCTTGATTGTTTCAAGCGTAGGTTAGACGTATAAGAATGACTGTGAATATATAGAAGCTGCCATGTGAGGGCCAATATCCTTGATTTTTATGTTCTTAAAGCAGACGTGGATTATTTTACCGATCGTTTCAACCGTTAACAGGAGCTGCCCTTAATGTCCAAATGTTTTCTACTGTTCTGATGCTAGAAAGAATAATAATGGTAGAAGTTATTAATAATAATAATCACGAAATAATGGAAGCAAATTAGATCATTTTCGAACTAGAAAAAATATTATGGTTTGTGAATTAGGTTGTAGATTAATGATACAAACTCAGGGCAATGTTGGTTAGCAACGAAAGTGTCCTCTCGAATAATGCATCCCATTATAATGTCAAAATTCCAAACAGCAATTTAGTTCATCATTTTGTCCGTCGTGGCAACTCCAGAGGACGGGCTGATGTAACCGGCGTGTGACTGCTGAAGTGATTCAAGTGTATATTAGTGTTACTTTATTGTTATTCTCCAGTTAAGCAAACTACCAAGACTGGATGTGTTGATCAAAGGTTGCTTCAGCGTCTATGTATTTCATTTGTCCTCATTGTAAATAACAAATGACTACTCAGCCTTAGGGAAGCTTAATTTTAAGAAGCGACTTCATTTACCCAAAACACATTGGTTGTACAATGGTTTAAGAGGCGAGAACACACAGCTTCTCTGCAAGATATGGAATTACATGCCGAATTTGGTAAATGAGTCACAGGTTGTTAAAACATGTTTTATTTCATATTATATAAATAGTTTATATCATTGTTTATATCAAACAATAAAATTACAACTTGGAATATCTGAGATTTAAATTTTTTAGGTTTTTTAATGTTTAGACATGAATTAGAGTAATTCTCTGGAACTGTGTGAGCGGCCTCGAACGCCCGTAGCGTCTAGATGTGACACCAATTGCATTGACATTTAACGTGTAAGGTGTCCATTATTGTCGTAAAGTTGAACATTATTTGTTAATGTTTGAGTTTGTCAGCCCGGGGCACTACATCCTTGAGCTTCACTATATATCCCAATTCTCCCTCACTTTGTCTGGAATATCAACAGTGATGTCATTGATTGAACGTTTGTGTCTGGCTGTCAAATATTTTGCCTCGAAGTTGAGCATAATGAGGGAGTCGCCTTCCTCTATGATCACTGGTGGTATGGCAAGTCATGTCATGGGTTAACTTGTGTTAACGAACGTTTCTGATGAACGTTTTGTTTTAAGCATGTTGAGCATCTGGATGGAGTCGGCATCCTTCACGACCTCTGGTGGTACATCTAGCAAGTTGGACAGCGCGGGCAGAAATTTTCTTTGCTTTTAAATGTTCCGGAAATAGATTTTGAAGTTCTAAAGGCAAACTGAAATTTCGTTTAATTATTCTGTGCTCTTTCCTTCAAGGTTTCCTTGGGCATAAACGAATTCCAGTTTACACTTTCTTCGGGATCCCGAGGCTGATGTTTTCCATAGATGTAAGCCTTCATAACTGCAGTCGCCATCACTACAGAAATGCAGTATAATCTTCACATTTTTCCAGTAGTAAAGTGATGCACTCGAACTCTGTCGATGCTTTACTGATCTAGCTGCCCTGCTCTAAATAACAAAGCATCGCTTCCATTAATGTCCATACGTGAAAATAGTCAGATGGATATTTTTTTTAGAATTATACAAGGTATAGCAGAATACACAATACATAAACAGAAAGACAAATACAGGTACAGAATAACACACAACATCACCAGAACCTAGAAACGCCAGGTACTGAAGCAAACTACACATGAAAAATGGACATACAGCAATTACATGGACGTGGAAAAGGCCTCCGAAACCACTGACAGAGGTAAAAATACATAACTACAGGAAACAATAAAAAATAAAAACAAAAACAGCGAATTACAGAGTGAAATACAAACAGAAAAACATAAAGAAGGGAAATGTAGTACAAATAATAAAGCAATACACGAGCCCAAGAAAAAAAACACACGCACACAAGCAACATACACAACCACACCGCCCGCCACCCCAACACAAAACACGGGGTGTGCGCATGACACGCAAGAAATAACACCAAACGCCCACAACCACACCACAAACACGTATAAAAGGCAAGCACAACAAAACAGGCCACGCATGGGCAAAGCACAACACCCACACTGCCCACACTCACATACAAGGACACCCACTCGTGCACGCAGGCACCGGGAAATCATGACGCACAATAGACAGAAACCAAACACACCAGTCACACATACTTCTCCGGGTACTCCTGAGCCGGAAACCGTAAGCAATAAGCTTCCCAAAGAAGTTGGCAAGGTTAAGTCTCCGTGGCGCAGTGGTAAGACACTCGCCTGGCGTTCCGCGAGCATTATGTCATGGGTTCGTTTCCTGGCTGGGGAGGATATCCTGGGCGCAAATCCTTAATTGTAGCCCCTGTTTAACTCAACAGTAAAATGTGTACTTGGTTGTAAAATGATTCTTCGCGGTGGGGATCGTATGCCAGGGACCTGCCAGAAACGTTACGCATACTAGTGGCTGTACAAGAGTGTAACAACTCTTGTATATATCTCAAATTGGTTAACGTCAGGAATCGGACCTCCATGAGGCGCAGTTAACCGAGGCATCAAATTCGGCACATCAAAGACAAAACACTGTGCCCGTGGAATCCAGATGGTAGATGGGCACCAGGGAACAGGACGCACCAGGTCATCAGTCATATTCCACAGTTGCCTCGGGGCCGACCACCTAGCCGGACGAGAGGACGAAAGGGAAGGGTTTCCTCCTAGGAGGCTTATCACAGGGCCGCACACCAGGAAGCACACCGGACTGCACGGCAGGCCGCACACCAACCTGCCCACTAGGGCGCGTACCCCGGTCGACGCCAGACACCGCACAGTCCCCCGCGGAGGGCGGCTCCGCAGGGGCCCCAGCACCCCAACCAGCCAGAACAGCAGCAGTCCCCCCCCCTTTCCCCGCTGCACATCCTTCAACAACACCACTACAAGGTCGCGATCACCAGGGGCAACCGCCCACTGAAGGGAGCCACCAGCAGGAGGCACAGCGTCCAACACCGAAGGCTCCACCGGAGGCAACACAGCGTCGGCCACATCGTCATCGTCCATCGCATCACGCTCCTCTGCCCATGACCGGCGAGGCGACTCACTCAGAGCCGAGCGACGATGCTTAAAAAGAGGCCGCAGATCGTCGGAACTATCACCCCAGCAAGCGGTGCCCCAGAAGAACCAACGGCAGGCGGCCTCAAAGCCGGAGCAGCACTAACACGCAGGACAGCAGCCTCAACTGCCCGGGGCAAAAAGCCACTACCACGCCCGGATACCAGAAACGGAGAAGGACCAGACACAGCAGGCGGGAGAGCACACTCCAGCTCACGTGAAGTATCCAGCACGGACGACAGCGCCGGTGCAGGCGAAAGGCACGAGGGAGCGAGGAATCTGCCGAAGGCGACGAGGTAGCCGAGGCAGAGGGCAGGGGGGAGGGCTCACCCACCACAACTCGACAGCGCCGGCACGCCCGGATACCGGAAATGGAGAATGAGCAGGCTCAGCAGGCGGGAGAGCACAATCCAGCACACTGGAGGCATCCAATACGGACGACAGGGCCGGCGCAGGAGAAGACAGACCGGAGGGTGAGGAGACCACCGAAGATGACGAGGGAGACGATGCAGAAGCAGAGGGCGGGGCAGGGGGCGGGGGAGAGGGCTCACCCACCACAACCCCGGCTTCCCTGGGAAGCAGACGATCGTCGGCAGGAGAGGCAGGCACCACCCCTACAGCAGCATCCAAGGACCCCACAGAAGCAACCGGCCGCGGATGCACCTCCGCAACCACTGAACAACGAAGACCCGAAGCAGAAGCCCCTAGGTCCACAGAGCTCACCAGTCGAGCAGACATACCAGGGCCAGATAGAGCATCAGCCAAAACCGTCGCAGGAACCACACCAGGCACCAGGACAGAGCGAGTAGGTGCCGAGGAAGCCCCTTGCTCAGACAAGCAGGGGAAGTCACCCTCTAAGAAAACCGAAGGAGCCTCAGCATGAGGAGCATCACAGCTGGCCGCCACATGGCCCTCAGCACCACACCGGTAACAGGTCCGTGTCTGGCCCTGATAAAAGACCCGGAGCAAGAGCCCACGATACAAAACTCTGGACGGAATGGGTGTCGTAACCCGCATAACGAGCACCCACACGTATCCCTCGCAACCGGCCTGCACTCATTGTTGAAGCCGTGAACCACCACCACACCGTATCTCGTAAACACCGACTTCAGCTCGTCCACGGGGAAAGCGACCAGCACACCATGAATGCTCACATATTGCATGGCCCCCAGGGATCCGAAACCTCCACAGACACAGCTGATGCAGGAATAGTAACTGTGCGTGCATCCCAGCGTGCCACAAACTCCCGGCACAGCAGACTCGAGTTGAAGGACACCGCCACCCGAGTAGGCGAGAGCTTTTCAAGCCCAAGCAAATCAAGAACGTCTACATGGAGCACATCTATGGTCGCAATCTAGACCAGCAGCCAGTCCACAGCCCCAGAAAAGGCTAAGCATACCGTGTCAACCCGCCGAACACGGGAAACACCCCAGCAACCATACCGCCAGCCGGGTCCTTCAGCCAGCGGGCGCACTGCCCCACAAACCACACCCGCCTCCACTCAACGCCAGGCAACAACTGGCAAGGCAGGCGGGCACGTGCCTGCCCCCCTGGCGGCCAGGGAGCGAATTTCATCAGATGGATAGTAACCTTTAGGTAAGGCTTCTGGTCAGTAGGTACTATGGTGACCAAATGGATTGATAGACTGATTAAGATTAAGCCACCCAAAAGGTGGCACGGGTATGAATAGCCTGAAAGTGGTCACTTTGGAACCATTACCAATAGCTGGAACTGGAGATCTGTAAATGGATATCTGTAAATGGATGGATTTTTTTTTTTGGGGGGGGGGATGGCAGTCATTGAGGGCAAGCGATACTAATTATATAGCTGGTGAGTTAATGAAGGCCTCTAGGTCTTCCATGTTTTCTTAGTTAGTCTTGCTGCTAGTTGACATGGCTGTTTGTCATTGGAGTTCGGTGATGTGGCCTCCATGAGGATATCTTGTACGCACTAGGGGAAGTGTCGTGCCAATGGAGCTCTTAATGAAATTTCCTTGTCTGAGGAGTCCGTGGCGTAGTTCGTTGTTGGTGGTTTTGGTCTCAGCCTGAGGTAGAGGCTGGCTCTGAAGTCAACGAGTTGTGATAGCTGGTTCGGTAACGTCGCTGGTGGTTGTGGTCGGAGAGAGGACGTCTGCGAGAGTGTCTGCTGAGATGGTGATGGAGGTAGCTTTTGGAGCTTGATTGGAAGATGATGCTGTTTGTGCAGCCTGGGTCTATAATGGAGCTGACTTCTGAGTTGATATCGACCTAGCAGTCGACCATGTGGAAGTCCCGGGTGTGACAGGGGAGGTAATGATTTGCGCCAGGGGCTATGATGGGGTCCAGGCCATTGTCTAGGTACAGCACATTCAGTTCCCTGATGAATCGGTGGTTGTCGGTCCCCTTTGGGGGGCCCCTGGGAGCCCCATTGTGAAGGCTGGCTTGACTGGTAGGAGGAATTTAACCACTGTTTGGTAAGATTGGGAATCGTCTGGTTGGTTGGTTGGTGAGAGCTGAGGTGTTGGGTATAGCATCAGGGGCTCTGGTGGCGGGGTTGAGAAGGTCGGCTTTCTTGGTTTCAACCTGGGCCTTTATTTTTTCCTGTCTGCCGGAAAAGCGGTGTGAAATTGCAGGTTGATTGCCGTTGCAGGGAAGACAGTGATGGGTTGTCGATTTACAGATCCAGTGGCTGGTCCGGCTGATGACTGTTTGGTCAGCGATGTACTGATGTGGTAAGAGGAAAAGTGGTGCACTTTGCTAAGTGTGCAATCAAATTTTTAAGTTATTTTTTGAGATTCCCCACACAAGAAATAGAGAACAATATTCTCACCTTGGTGACCAAGGTAAAAGGGTGTAATCAGACAGCTTCTTTTAAGATCTTAAAGACGTCGCTTTTGGTGAAGGTATGGCCGTCCATGGGGCGAGTCCTGACTTTTAAACATTTGTGCACATTGTTGTTAAACCCCCTCCCCCTCAATGGGTCCTAGTGGCAATGGATGTCTTGTGAAGTTAGTCAGGATTGCTGGTGTGGACTGGGTGTGTGTGTGGTGTAGTGGAACAAATGGATTAATTGATGAATATTAAGCCACCCAAGAGATGGCACTGGGCATGAATAGCCCGTAAGTGGTAGATTTTTGTTTAGTAAAAGTATACTGTGTGCCGAGTTCACATTCAAGTCGGGCAGCTATCGCGGGGTTGGATACTGCTTGACAGTATTTGAGGGTGTCCAGCTGCTGGACACCTCTTTTGACCAGAAGAGTTGCAGTGTTGATGGCTTTAGGGTGGTTACTGCAAGATTCAGGGACTCTTAAAGCTCTTGTAAGGTCATTGGTAGCTTCATATTCCTGAGATAGTGTAGTAGTGGCTTTTCTGTGATTGTTTGGCAAAAGATGCATTCCCTCTGTCTGGGTTAACCAATCTCCCAGTTGCATCTGTAACCTAGACAGTCTATATAACCGAACTGCTTATGCTTTGTGGATTCCTTTTGGGGTATTTAACCTTTTTAACTTGGTGGCCTGAAGATACCATATTGCAGAAGGCAAACCTTCTGCTACTCGGTTGTTTCTGGGCTTTGTCAAGGCGAGTGTTTTTTGGTGATGGTGTTTATTTATTCGAGGCAGGGTTGGATTGTTTTATTAATCACTGGATAACTAGTTATCAATTAAGTAATTTCATCGCATTTAATGGTATTAAAACCTAGTATTCCTTAGGTTCCTGATACGATCCCTGGTGGAGTCGGAAACAAATGGGCAGAGTCTGTTTCACCCTGATGCACCTGTTACTTAGCAGTAAATAGGTACGTGGGACTTAAAGCTGCAACGGGCTGCTTCCTGGGGGTGTGTAACGAAAAGGATGCCTGGTCGAGGACCGTGCCACGGGGCGCTAGGCCCTGAAACCATATCAAGATAACGTCTAGGTAAGGCTCCTCCCACGGTGGGGAACAAGTGTAGTTTGGGTGTAGGTGATCACCTCCTCTATAAAGAATCGTGCTTTTGAATTGTAGTCGCTTAGAAATTTTCCCGCTCTGGCAGCCCAAGAGTTTCCATTCTTTTGTCGAAGTCCATCCACCAAGGCCTGTCTTGCTGGGTTGGATCAGGGGAATAAATTATCTTGCTGATAATCATAGCTGTTCTTTATTTTCTGTCTTGAAGAGAGGGCAAACTAGTTTCCAGTCTCGGTTTCAAGCCTGGTCTACATAGGGGGCTCCCAGGGCAGCCCTAATAGCATTGTTTTTGGCTACTTCAAGCTTTTTCCCTGTGTGTGAGATTGGATTGAGTGCAGGTGGGGCATAGTCGATCAGTGACCTGACTGCCTGTACATAGTATGTGCGAAACACTTGCAGATTGGCTCCTCCAGAGAGGGAGGTTAGCGATCTGGTGATTGCCGTCCGGGCTGCAGTGTTCTTTCAAGTAAGAGACCTCAGCATTAAAATTTGTCCAGGATTATTCGTCGATACTGATAAATGTCTACCCATTCAATTGGTTGACCCTTGTCGGGGTTGCCAGGGTGAGCAACGGTATACAAGGACTTTATCCCGGATATCCTGGCAATGTTGCCAATGTCGAGGTTCACCGTAAGAGGGTGAGCAACAGTATCTATAAGATATCCTCTCAACGGTCGCACTATTGGCGATAACAGTAACTCACCGTAGCCCTGCGGGTCTTCACTCCATCCTCACGGCGCCACTGTACGCCAGGAAGGTATCCAGTCGATCCCCAACCGGCCTCTGATCAGGAATGATTGGTAACACAGCTTGCTCTCTCTACAACTGTGTGCCCGCCCCGACAAGGGCTCTAATACTATCTGCAAGGTCGCCAACTGGTGTTTACTGTGTCCAGTAACACTTCAGTGGTATTGTGGGATTGTGGTAACAATGGCAAAAGCACACTCAATAGATCTGATATCAGGCAGATATTTATTTCTGTCACTCTATCTCCTTCCAAGTATTATATAGCCACAAGGTTTACGGAGGGGATGATACAAACGCCAAGGTATTTACTTAAAACTCAAGACATCATATTTTTATATCAGCAAGCAAACAGCTAGTACGTGCAAAAGTCGCTCGCTCTCCACATATAATCAGGAACACACCAAGATGGCAATGCTCCCCCTCACGTCAACGTCAAAATCAGCTGAGCGACCCCTCCCCCCCCTTCACTGCGTGATCTCTCACTGCACTTTGCTTGTTGGCGTTATGCGCCTGTTTCTTTAAATTCTCAAGTCACTAAGTGTCCCACAACACAATATTTGCAACAAATGGCCACAGCACGCAAATGATTCACTACACCGATCTTGAGCTCAAACATTTCTATTTTAATGAACATAATAATTCACTATAATGGCGTAACACACTATACTTCATATAATAACGAAGGCAACAAGATATAATACTGGAGTTCTCAGTAATTTCTTTCGTAGGCGAATATTAAATTGATCACTGCACACACGAAAAATTATTCAACACACAAGCATGTATGTATGTATGTATGTATGTATGTATGTATATATATATATATATAATATATATATATATATATATATATATATATATATATATATATATATATATAAATATATATATATATATATATAATATATATATATATAATATATATAAATATATATATATATATAAATATATATATATAAATATATATATATAAAAATATATATATATATATATAT
>WNGS01162361.1:79070-92263 GCA_020271785.1 Procambarus virginalis | reverse complement strand
CCTCCGTGGTACTCTTGTGGCGGACCCGTTGCAGATCGCTACAACTGGGTTCTCACTTTTCATCTGTTTAGCCTGGTCTTCATCTTCCCCAATCTTTCCTTCTTCGTAAACCTTCCTTGAGTCCCATCCTTTAGATTTCTGCACTCGTCTTCGACTTACCTATAACGATCCTTCTCTCTCTCTGAACTTCGTTCTGCCCTGGCCCTCTGCGGTTCTACCACAGCGGGCTCCGATGGTATTCATTGAGATGCTTCGCCATCTCCCTCCGTGCAAGTCTCAGTATTTACCGAGACTGTATAATTGGATCTGGGAGTCGTCGTCAGTCCTGAGGACTGGCCGATGCCATTGTCCTCCCTGTTCGCAAACCAGGTTTCTGGAACTTCCTGTAAGGACTTTCGCCCTATTGCCCTCACAAGTTGTCTGCAAACTCTTTGAACGTATGGTTAACGTTCGTCTAATATGATTCCTGGAACACCATCACTTCCTCTCCCCTTCTCCCACCATAACTGGCGATGGAAACGGCTCTGGCGAGGTTGCATATTGGCCATACTCTTAACCCTTGGTCATTTGATGGAGCACCGCCCTGCTCCTTATTGTCCTAATTGCATTGTCCCTCTTAAGTCGTGCATATCCTTCTTCAATGTCCTGGCTTCCAGGACGAGCATGTCTTGCTTTCCGACTGCCCCTCGTGGTCACCTGTCCCTTAATAGAATTCTTGGTGACTCTGATACTTTTGATATCGTTTGCCTTGTGCGTTTTTGTCTCATATTGGCATCCTTGGTGATATTTAGCGCTATCTGATTATTCTGCACATTTGATGGTGCTTCATAGCCTTCCCGGTTTGGTGCCTTCTTTTGATAATTACTTACTTTAAATCCATCATTACTGACTTAGGGAATTAGACTTTGAATTCGTTGTAATTTTGTTAAATCCGTCTTGAGAATACTTTATCCTATTTGTTTTCCAAGAATGGTGTGTTAATGATACGTGTTATGGATAAATATTCTTCAGGTGATGTGACAATATCCCATTTTCTCTGAGAAGCCATGAAACCCATTTTCTTTCATGATTCTCTTAGAGAAATTAGTGTTTAGTCAGGTTAGTATTTTCCTAACAAAGTCATTTGCTTCGTACAATGTGTGTATTAGTATTTGGTGTCAAAAACATAATTCCAGGGACGAGGGGAGTACATGGGTCGGAGTTCACTGTTTAGGAATGGAGGATCCTTCATTGCTCTCCTTCAGAATTATAGTATTGTTTAAGTATTAATTTGCACTGTGGTGCCTGAGTCCTTTCAGACAGCGGGGTGGGAAGCCTCTGGGTGACATCCTTCCTGCTAGCTACGAGGAAATTAGTTTTTCTAAGGTTTTAAGACTAGTTGTCCTCTTCACTTCTTTCACTATACTCTAGATACCCTGGCTTTCTGAATACAGAGAATACTGCCTAGAGGCCATTTTGAACATGGACAGCCACTGTCACCAGAACATCACCACCAGATTTTAAGTTTTTTTATTGTAGGGTTGTTTACCGCTACTCCCATAGTCATTATTCTCCCGTAGTGGTCATTATTCTCCTGCAGTGGTTACTCTCCCGAAGAGCAGTTACGTATTATGGAGTCCAAACGTCATTTCCACCGACTTTTTACTCATGACAGATGTTTGTAGCTCTTAACCAACTCAATCTGACTTACAAAGGATCTTCTGGTCCCTTGTATGTGAGGTATGTTAGAGATTTATGAAATCTATGAATCATCACAGACGAAGAACAGATTTACGAAGTGAATACATCAGGATAGATGGACTTAATGGCTTACGTGCGAAAGATCGTCAGAGGTTGGTCAGTGTTTGTTATTGACCCGAGCTTCAATTTCGGTGACCGGTGTAAGCTCCTGTAGATCAATCTTTTGTTATGGAGGGTTTTCCTTGGACAGCGAATGACTGTTCCCACCATCTGCTTGTAGAAGCCTTCATGCCAGATCTTCTAGGGGATATGAACTTCCAGTAGCACTACTGTTGACACCCATGATAGGCTTCAAATTCTGTATCTAAAACACAAGAATAATCAGACTGTATTAATTTATAATATAAAGAACTTTTCCGTGCAACAGCGAGGCGGACTTTGTACACTGCTATCCAGAGAGACCTGGGTCAACTGTCAGTAAACCAAATTAAGGGACGTCCTATAAGTAATTCGGCTACATTGGTAGTATTACGATAAACAGACAGTCAGCTGATTCTGATACTGGTTTCAAGCCACATGCCAGGTATGGCTAGCCACCTTGCCAGAGCGATGTCATTAGCCAGTAAGTGCACCGGGTTAGGGAGTTTAGTCAGTGGTGGGGGGTGAGTGAGTGAGGCTTGCCTGGCCTTGGCTGCAGTGCCACCAAGTTTTGTGGAAAATGTGCAGAAGTATAAGGAGTTAGACGGACGTTTGAGTGCCGTAAGGTTTCTACCAACAGGGATCGCACATCTAAGCTGGTATTGTTTTTACACTCGTAAGGGCCAATTGGCTTCTGCAGTTACCTTCATTCTTAAACACAGGGTGACTAATATATACAAACTCGCTTATTCATCGATTGATTGACAGTGTCATGTGATTTTTTTATATCAACCCTGTATTTTAATGGATTTAAACCAGTTTCTCAACATAAAGCATATGACCCACATGGGGGGGGGGGGCAAAAATGGAAACTGGGTTGTGTGATATTAGTGAGTGCCATTTTCTTTGCTCTATATAATGAGTGAGGGGGGGGTAATTTTTGACATTATTATAAAAGTTGAGAACCGTTGGTTTAAGCGTTAAATGTCATGGCTTAGTGACGAGCACAAGTCAAATTATTATTATCACAGCTGTGGCGCTGGAAGTTTGTATTTTTGTTAATTGTCGTGTTGATTTTGCTAAGCCAGCTAACTCTAAAACCTCACCCCCTCCCCCCGAACTAAAAAAAAATCCCTGGGGGAATTACGCCTGAACTAGACAGTACATAACACTCAATAATTTACATTTGAGCCATATATGTAATAAATTACATGTAGGATATGAAGTACTGTATCATGATATATTAAAGCATATTAATATCATGTATCAAATCATTTCAAGGTGATGTAGATAGGCTTCAGAAATTATAAAAACACCGGCAGATAGTTTAATACTGACAAAAGTAAGGTTATGAGCAAGGTAATGATGATAGTCACAGGATATCAGGAGGAGGTGATGAGATTGCGAAAGGAATCTTGGTCATAATTAGTAAACTGGAAGCAAAAAAAATATATGCACAACTGTTCGAAATAAGGCAAATATGACCCTGGTAATATTTATAGAAGTGTTAGCAATAAAACCCTTGTGTTTTTCTGCAGCTGTAACTAGCTAGGGAGGTCGGTCGGCCGAGCGGACAGCATGCTGGACTTGTGATCCTGTGGTCCTGGTTTGATCCCAGCCCCGGCGAGAAACAATGGGCTGAGCTTCTTTCACCCTGTGCCCCTGTTACCTAGCAGTAAAATAGGTACCTGGGTGTTGGTCAGCTGTCACGGGGTGCTTCCTGGGGGTGGAGGCCTGGTCGAGGACCGGGCCGCGGGGACACTAAAAAAGCCCCGAAATCATCTCAAGATAACCTCGAAGATAGCTCGTTAGGCCTTATTTAGATTATGATCAGTTTTGGTAGCTATACTATAGAACGCGTCATGCATAGAATGACAACGTTAACACCACGAATTAGGAACGTTCCTTGTGGAAAAAGATTGTTAAAGCTTAATTTACATTATCTAGTAAGGAGAAGAGTTAGGGGTGGCCCTGATTTAAGTGTGCAAGTTAAACTACGTTTGAGACAAAGTACATCTCACGGGGATAGAGTAGTTTTAGGCTATTTCTACCCCCCCCCCCCCTTCCCTTACGTGTACAAGCGGAAGAACGGGCATAACACGTTAAGGTATAGAAACAAAAACACAATAGAATACGAAACAATGGATGAAAATTAGACAAGTTTAGATTTAGGAAAGACCTGGATAAATACTGGTTTGGTAACAGGGTTTGATTTTGGGAACAATTACCAGGGTAACAGATTGATTGTTTCAAGCGTAGGTTAGACGTATAAAAATGACTGGAATATATAGAAGCTGCCATGTGAGGGCCAATATCCTTGATTTTTATGTTCTTAAAGCAGACGTGGATTATTTTACCGATCGTTTCAACCGTTAACAGGAGCTGCCCTTAATGTCCAAATGTTTTCTACTGTTCTGATGCTAGAAAGAATAATAATGGCAGAAGTTATTAATAATAATAATAATAATCACGAAATAATGGAAGCAAATTAGATCATTTTCGAACTAGAAAAAATATTATGGTTTGTGATTAGTTGTAGATTAATGATACAAACTCAGGGCAATGTTGGTTAGCAACGAAAGTGTCCTCTCGAATAATGCATCCCATTATAATGTCAAAATTCCAAACAGCAATTTAGTTCATCATTTTGTCCGTCGTGGCAACTCCAGAGGACGGGCTGATGTAACCGGCGTGTGACTGCTGAAGTGATTCAAGTGTATGTTAGTGTTACTTTATTGTTATTCTCCAGTTAAGCAAACTACCAAGACTGGATGTGTTGATCAAAGGTTGCTTCAGCGTCTATGTATTTCATTTGTCCTCATTGTAAATAACAAATGACTACTCAGCCTTAGGGAAGCTTAATTTTAAGAAGCGACTTCATTTACCCAAAACACATTGGTTGTACAATGGTTTAAGAGGCGAGAACACACAGCTTCTCTGCAAGATATGGAATTACATGCTGAATTTGGTAAATGAGTCACAGGTTGTTAAAACATGTTTTATTTCATATTATATAAATAGTTTATATCATTGTTTATATCAAACAATAAAATTACAACTTGGAATATCTGAGATTTAAATTTTTTAGGTTTTTTAATATGTTTAGACATGAGAGTAATTCTCTGGAACTGTGTGAGCGGCCTCGAACGCCTGTAGCGTCTAGATGCGACACAAATTGCATTGACATTTAACGTGTAAGGTGTCCATTATTGTCGTAAAGTTGAACATTATTTGTTAATGTTTGAGTTTGTCAGCCCGGGGCACTACATCCTTGAGCTTCACTATATATCCCAATTCTCCCTCACTTTGTCTGGAATATCAACAGTGATGTCATTGATTGAACGTTTGTGTCTGGCTGTCAAATATTTTGCCTCGAAGTTGAGCATCATGAGGGATTCGCCTTCCTCTATGATCACTGGTGGTATGGCAAGTCATGTCATGGGTTAACTTGTGTTAACGAACGTTTCTGATGAACGTTTTGTTTTAAGCATGTTGAGCATCTGGATGGAGTCGGCATCCTTCACGACCTCTGGTGGTACATCTAGCAAGTTGGACAGCGCGGGCAGAAATTTTCTTTGCTTTTAAATGTTCCGGAAATAGATTTTGAAGTTCTAAAGACAAACTGAAATTTCGTTTAATATTCTGTGCTCTTTCCTTCAAGGTTTCCTTGGGCATTAAACGAATTCCAGTTTCACTTTCTTCGGATCCGAGGCTGATGTTTTCCATAGATGTAAAGCCTTCGAACGCATCGCCCAATCACTCAGAAATGCAGTAATAATCTTCACATTTTTCCAGTAGTAAAGTATCACTCTAACTCTGTCGATGCTTTACTGATCTACTGCCTACCTTACCTTGAGGATACCTTGAGGTGCTTCCGGGGCTTATCGTCCCCGCGGCCCGGTCATCGACCAGGCCTCCTGGTTGCTGGACTGATCAACCAGGCTGTTGGACGCGGCTGCTCGCAGCCTGACGTATGAGTCACAGCCTGGTTGATCAGGTATCCTTTGGAGGTGCTTATCCAGTTCTCTCTTGAACACTGTGAGGGTTTGCCAGTTATGTCCCTTATGTGTAGTGGAAGCGTGTTGAACAGTCTCGGGCCTCTGATGTTGATAGAGTTCTCTCTCAGAGTACCAGTTGCACCTCTGCTTTTCAACGGGGGTATTCTGCACATCCTGCCATGTCTTCTGGTCTCATGTGATGTTATTTCTGTGTGCAGGTTTGGGACCAGCCCCTCTAATATTTTCCACGTGTAAATTATTATGTATCTCTCCCGCCTGCGCTCAAGGGAATACAGATTTAGGCTCTTTAGTCGGTCCCAATAGTTTAGATGTTTTACCGAGTGGATTCTAGCAGTAAAGGATCTCTGCACGCTCTCCAGGTCAGCAATTTCACCAGCAGTGAAAGGGGCTGTCATTGTGCAGCAGTACTCCACTCTAGAGAGCACAAGCGTTTTGAAAAGTGTCATCATCGGTATAGCATCTCTAGTGTGAAAAGTTCTTGTTATCCAACCTGTCATTTTTCTTGCAGTTGTGACGGCTACTTTATTGTGTTCTTTAAAGGTAAGGTCTTCCGACATGAGTACACCCAGATCCTTTACATTGCCTTTTCGTTCTATGTTATGATTTGCCTGAGTTTTGTACGTGGTTTCCGTTTTTATATTTTCATTTTTTCCATAGCGCATGAGCTGGAACTTGTCTTCGTTAAACACCATATTATTTTCTGTAGCCCATAGAAAGACCTGATCTACATCTGACTGGAGGTTCGCCGTGTCCTCTATGTTGCCTACTCTCATGAAGATCCTAGTGTCATCTGCAAAGGATGATACAGTGCTATAGGTTGTGTTCTTGTCTATGTCCGATATGAGGATGAGAAAAAGTACTGGAGCAAGCACAGTACCCTGGGGGACTGAGCTCTTAACGGTTGACGGGTTGGATTATTTTGTTGACTATTACACATTGGGTTCTGTTGGTCAGGAAATTGTAGATCCATCTGCCTACTTTTCCGGTAATTCCTTTTGAGCGCATTTTATGGGCAATAACACCATGGTCACATTTATCAAAAGCTTTTGCGAAATCTGTGTAAATTACATCAGCGTTTTGTTTGTCTTCCATAGCATCTAATGCCATATCATAGTGGTCCAGCAACTGCGACAGGCAAGAGCGCCCTGTTCTGAAACCATGTTGTCCGGGGTTATGGAGATGCTGTGATTCCATGTATTTTGTGATCTTACTTCTTAGCACTCTCTCAAAAATTTTTATGATGTGCGATGTTAGTGCTATCGGTCTGTAATTTTTTGCCTCTGCCTTATTTCCTCCTTTATGAAGTGGTGCTATCTCTGCTGTTTTTAGTATATCAGGAATAACGCCAGTATCTAGGCTTTGTCTCCACAGAATGTGAAGGGCCTGCGATAGTGGTTTTTTACAGTTCTTGATGAATATGGAGTTCCAAGAATCCGGGCCTGGTGCGGTGCATAGGCATACTGTTTATGGCTTCTTCAAAATCCAGTGGGGATAGGGTGACGTCTGATATATGATTTGATGTTGGTATCATATCCATGAAAAATTCATTTGGGTTATCGATCTTTAGTGCGTTTAATGGCTCGCTGAAGACAGAGTCGTATTGCTTCCTCAGTAGCTCGCTCATTTCTTTGTTGTCATCGGTGAAAGTTCCATCTTCCTTTCGCAGGGGCCCGATACTAGATGTGGTTTTTGATCTTGATTTTGCATAGGAGAAAAATATTTCGGGTTTCTCTCTATTTCACTGATGGCCTTTTGCTCTCTTTCCCTCTCCTGCGTTTTGTATGATTCTTGTAGCTTGAGTTCAATTTTTCCTATTTCGCTACCTAACCTTCTTCGCCGTTCCTGAGATAGGGTGCGACTCTCAAGTTGTACCGCTTCGTTTTCTTTCTTCGCCTATATAGGGAACGACGTTCTCGTTCCAATCTGCATCTCTTCCTCTTTTTTCTTAGGGGGATGCGGTTTACATATTTCTAGTGCTACTGAGCTTATTTTTTCCAGGCACTGGTTCAGGTTCGCATTTCCTAGCTGTTCTTCCCAGTTTATTTCTGTGAAGTCCTGGTTTATTTGCTCCCAGTTTATCTGTTTATTATTGAAGTTGAATTTGCTGAAATCTCCTCCACCGGGAATCTGGACTGGTTTTGAAGGTCTATTCCCCATGGTTGTCATAACTTCAATTAAGTTGTGATCTGAGTAACAGGTATTTGTAATCATTATGTTCCTGATCAATTCATCATTATTAGTGAAAATGAGGTCCAGCGTGTTCTCCTTCCTGGTTGTTCTACTATTTGCTGGTTTAAGGCAAACCTGTCGCACATCCGTAGCAGGTCATTTGCATGTGCCTGTTCATTAAGGCTACTTCCTGGTATTCTTTCTGATATTACTGTATTAGCCAGGTGCTTCCATTTCAGGTGCCGTAGGTTGAAGTCCCCAAGCAGAATGATGTTCGGAGCTGGATTTGTGAGGTTTTCCAAGCAGTGTTCTACTTTCATTAGTTGGTCTTTAAACTGCTGAGGGTTTGCCTCCGGTGACTTATATACAAGGACAATAACTACATTTATAATCTCTATTTTGATTATCAGCACTTCCACCATATCATTTGAGGTGTTTAGCAGCTCAGTACAGATGAGTGTGTCTTTGATGTATAGGCTGACCCCACCCTGAAGCCGGTGTTTCCTATCACATCTGAAAAGATTGTACTCTGAGATCCATATTTCACCATCATGGTAGTCCTTTGTGTGGGTTTCTGTTAGGGCTGCAAACACTGCATTTGCCTCATGAAGGAGACCATCTATAAAGTGAACTTTGTTGGATTTGCGTGTTTTTATACCTTGAATGTTGGCAAATATAAATGATGTTATCGTGGTAGTGGAAGTGCTGGATGCCTTACTTGGTGTTAATATCTGAGGCTCTGGTAAGGGGGCCACTGTGTTTGCGTCCAGGGTGTGTTGTTTTCGAAGTGATTCGTCCAGTTTCGGTAGTGGGGCGAGTGTTGTGTGGTGTAGTACCTGTGTGTTTGTTGGTAATGTGTATTCCAGACTTGTGGGTATCTCCCTTCCCCTCTGTAATCCTGTGGTGGTTCCATCTGACTGTTCCTCTCTCTTATATTTTCTGCTCTGTTTCTGCCTGCCTTCCTCTAAAAAATTGCCAGTAGTGTCATACTGATCTTCCCGTCTATAACGTTTGTACCTCTCACGTGGAATTCCGGACACTGAAGATTGTAGCATTTTTGTCCCTAATTGAAATTGACATAATTTGGGGTGGAAGTATCTACACCCTGTTCCAAAACGGCATGTACCCCTCGCCAACATGTTCCTGCATTTTCGAGGATGCAGAAAATGGCATTTTGTTCCTAATTTTCCATATTTGCATATTCCTTTAGCGTAGAATTTGCAAATGTGTTCCGGTTTTGCGTTTTTCAAGGTATTTATATCTGTGTCTGTCTTGTCTACCTCTTTATTGGAGCCATCTCCGCTTTTCGTCCCAATTCCTTCATTTATGCACTCTGTCTCACTGTTGCTCACATCGTTTATATTACCTGACTCTGCAATATTGCTGCTATTATGTACTACAACCCTCTTCCTCCACATTACTGCTGCGGTTCTCTAAACTATCTGTTCCTGGGTTTTGGTCGTTAACCAATGTTGTCTTATCCCAGTCTGCATATATCACTGGTAGCTTGTCTGTGAATGGTAATCTCTGTGACTCGGGAATGTTTTTCATCAGTTTAGTTATGTTCTCTAACATTAATCTGTCATCTTTGCAGACCCAGTAAATTCCTTGCCTTTTTGTGCATCCTGGAGATACTTCTGTACAGCCCAGTGAAATCTCATGTTACAGATGCAACACGTTACGCCTACATTACGTTTTCCCAGTACTCCCGAGCACTCGCCACACCTCTCCATTTTCTGATGTATTGTGTTGTATTTGTGGTTTACTGTGTGGATCACTTGTTGTGTCAGTCCTTTGTTTGATGGTTCGCCTATTTATATAAATCATCCACTTAATTCCATCTATCCTCTCGGCGACATTTTTTCCTATTGCAAGCTCCTGCCAGTCGACCCTTGTCTGGAGTGAGACGTGTCAGGACCTGTGGGGTGCTGCTCTAATAAAAAGCATCGCTTCCATTAATGTCCATACGTGAAAATAGCAGATGGATATTTTTTTTTAGAATTATTCAAGGCATAGCAGAATACACAATACATAAACAGAAAGAGAAATACAGGTACAGAATAACACAGAACATCACTAGAACCTAGAAACGCGAGGTACTGAAGCAAACTACACATGAAAAATGGACATACAGCAATTACATGACGTGGAAAAGGCCTCCGAAACCACTGACAGAGGTAAAAATACATAACTACAGGAAACATAAAAAATAAAACAAAAACAGCGAATTACAGAGTGAAATACAAACAGAAAAACATAAAGAAGGGAAATGTAGTACAATAATAAAGCAATACACGAGCCCAAGAAAAGAAACACAAGCACACAAGCAACATACACAACCACACCGCCCGCCACCCCAACACAAACACGGGTGTGCGCAATGACACGCAAGAAATAACACCAAACGCCCACAACCACCACAACCCCACCACAAACACGTATAAAAGGCAAGCACAACAAAACAGGCCACGCATGGGCAAAGCACAACACCCACACTGCCCACACTCACATACACGGACACCCCTCGTGCACGCAGGCACCGGGAAATCATGACGCACAATAGACAGAAACCAAACACACCAGTCACACATACTTCTCTCCGGTACTCCTGAGCCTGAAACCGTAAGCAATAGCTTCCCAAAGAAGTTGGCAAGTTTAACGGTCTCCGTGGCACAGTGGTAAGACACTCGCCTGGCGTTCCGCGAGCGTTATGTCATGGGTTCGTATCCTGGCTGGGGAGGATATCCTGGGCGCAAATCCTTAATTGTAGCCCTGTTTAGCTCAACAGTAAAATGTGTACTTGGTTGTAAAATGATTCTTCGCGGTGGGGATCGTATGCCAGGGACCTGCCAGAAACGTTACGCATACTAGTGGCTGTACTGAGTGTAACAACTCTTGTATATATTTCAATGGTGTATTGATATCTTTCAAATGGTTAACGTCGGGAATCGGACGTCCATGAGGCGCAGTTAACAGAGGCATCAAATTCGGCACATCAAAGAAAACACTATGCCCGTGGAATCCAGATGGTAGATGGGCACCAGGGAACAGGACGCACCAGGTCATCAGTCATATTCCACAGTTGCCTCGGGGCCGACCACCACGCCGGACGAGAGGACGAAAGGGAAGGGTTTCCTCCTAGGAGGCTTATCACAGGGCCGCACACCAGGAAGCACACCGGACTGCACGGCAGGCCGCACACCTGCCTGCCCACTAGGGCGCGCACCCCGGTCGGCACCAGACACCGCACAGTCCCCCGCGTGGGGCGGCTCCGCAGGGGCCCCACCCAGCCAGAACAGGAGCAGTCCCCCCCCCCCCCCCCCCGCCGCACATCCTTCAACACCACCACTACAAGGTCGCGATCACCAGGGCAACGCCCACTGAAGGGAGCCACCAACAGGAGGCACAGCGTCCAACACCGAAGGCTCTACCGGAGGCAACACAGCGTCGGCCACATCGTCATCGTCCATCGCATCACGCTCTTCTGCCCATGACCGGCGAGGCGACTCACTCCGAGCCGAGCGACTGTGCTTAAAAAGAGGCCGCATCGTCGGAACTATCACCCAGCAAGCGGTGCCCCAGAAGAACCAACGGCAGGCGCCTCAAAGCCGGGGCAGCACTAACACGCAGGACAGCAGCCTCAACTGCCCGGAGCAAAAAGCCACTACCACGCCCGGATACCAGAAACGGAGAAGGACCAGACACAGCAGGCGGGAGAGCACACTCCAGCTCACGTAAGTATCTAGCACGGACGACAGCGCCGGTGCAGGCGAAAGGCATGAGGGAGCGAGAAATCTGCCGAAGGCGACGAGGTAGCCGAGGCAGAGGGCAGGGGGAGGGCTCACCCACCACAACTCGACAGCGCCGGCACGCCTGGATACCGGAAACGGAGAATGAGCAGGCTCAGCAGGCGGGAGAGCACAATCCAGCACACTGGAGGCATCCAATACGGACGACAGAGCCGACGCAGGAAAAGACGGACCGGAGGTGAGGAGACCACCGAAGATGACGAGGGAGACGATGCAGAGGGCGGGGCAGGGGGGGGGGAGAGGGCTCGCCCACAGCAACCCGGCTTCCCTGGGAAGCAGACGATCGTCGGCAGGAGAGGCAGGCACCACCCCTACAGCAGCATCCAAGGACCCCACAGAAGCAACCGGCCGCGGATGCACCTCCGCAACCACCGAACAACGAAGACCCGAAGCAGAAGCCCCTAGGTCCACAGAGCTCACCAGTCGAGCAGACATACCAGGGCCAGATAGAGCATCAGCCAAAACCGTCCCAGGAACCACACAGGCACCAGGACAGAACGAGTAGGTGCCGAGGAAGCCCTTGCTCAGACAAGCCGGGGAAGTCACCCTCTAAGAAAAACTGAAGGAGCCTCAGCATGAGGAGCATCACAGCTGGCCGCCACATGGCCCTCAGCACCACACCGGTAACAGGTCCGTGTCTGGCCCTGATAAATGACTTGGAGCAAGAGCCCACGATACAAAACTCTGGACGGAATGGTGTCGTAACCCGCTTAACGAGCACCCATACATATCCCTCGCAACCGGCCTGCACTCATTGAAGCAGTGAACCACCACCACACCGTATCTCGTAAACACCGACTTCAGCTAGTCCACGGGGAAAGCGACCAGCACACCATGAATGCTCACATATGGCATGGCCCCCCAGGGATCCGAAACCTCCACAGACACAGCTGATGCAGGAATAGTAACTGTGCGTGCATCCCAGTGTGCCACAAACTCCCGGTACAGCAGACTAGAGTTGAAGGACACCGCCACCCGACTAGGTGAGAGCTTTTCAAGCCCAAGCAAATCAAGAACGTCTACATGGAGCACATTTATGGTCGCAATCTAGACCAGCAGCCAGTCCACAGCCCCAGAAAAGGCTAAGCATGCCGTGTCAACCGCCGAACACGGGAAACACCCCAACAACCATACCGCCAGCCGGGTCCTTCAGCCAGCGGGCGCACTGTCCCACAAACCACAAACCCGCCTCCACTCACGCCAGGCAACAACTGGCAGGGCAGCGGGCACGTCTTGACCCCCTGGCGGCCAGGGAGCGAATTTCATCAGATTGATAGTAACCTCTAGGTAAGACTTGTGGTCAGTAGGTACTATGGTGACCAAATGGATTGATAGACTGATTAAGATTAAGCCACCCAAAAGGTGGCACGGGTATGAA
>WNGS01162361.1:66236-78070 GCA_020271785.1 Procambarus virginalis | reverse complement strand
CCCGGCTTCCCCTGGGAAGCAGACGATCGTCGGCAGGAGAGGCAGGCACCACCCCTACAGCAGCATCCAAGGACCCCACAGAAGCAACCGGCCGCGGATGCACCTCCGCAACCACTGAACAACGAAGACCCGAAGCAGAAGCCCCTAGGTCCACAGAGCTCACCAGTCGAGCAGACATACCAGGGCCAGATAGAGCATCAGCCAAAACCGTCGCAGGAACCACACCAGGCACCAGGACAGAGCGAGTAGGTGCCGAGGAAGCCCCTTGCTCAGACAAGCAGGGGAAGTCACCCTCTAAGAAAACCGAAGGAGCCTCAGCATGAGGAGCATCACAGCTGGCCGCCACATGGCCCTCAGCACCACACCGGTAACAGGTCCGTGTCTGGCCCTGATAAAAGACCCGGAGCAAGAGCCCACGATACAAAACTCTGGACGGAATGGGTGTCGTAACCCGCATAACGAGCACCCACACGTATCCCTCGCAACCGGCCTGCACTCATTGTTGAAGCCGTGAACCACCACCACACCGTATCTCGTAAACACCGACTTCAGCTCGTCCACGGGGAAAGCGACCAGCACACCATGAATGCTCACATATTGCATGGCCCCCAGGGATCCGAAACCTCCACAGACACAGCTGATGCAGGAATAGTAACTGTGCGTGCATCCCAGCGTGCCACAAACTCCCGGCACAGCAGACTCGAGTTGAAGGACACCGCCACCCGAGTAGGCGAGAGCTTTTCAAGCCCAAGCAAATCAAGAACGTCTACATGGAGCACATCTATGGTCGCAATCTAGACCAGCAGCCAGTCCACAACCCCAGAAAAGGCTGAGCATACCGTGTCAACCCGCCGAACACGGGAAACACCCCAGCAACCATACCGCCAGCCGGGTCCTTCAGCCAGCGGGCGCACTGCCCCACAAACCACACCCGCCTCCACTCAACGCCAGGCAACAACTGGCAGGGCGGGCCGGCGGGCACGTCTTGACCCCCTGGCGGCCAGGGAGCGAATTTCATCAGATGGATATTAACCTTTAGGTAAGGCTTGTGGTCAGTAGGTACTATGGTGACCAAATGGATTGATAGACTGATTAAGATTAAGCCACCCAAAAGGTGGCACGGGTATGAATAGCCTGAAAGTGGTCACTTTGGAACCATTACCAATAGCTGGAACTGGAGATCTGTAAATGGATATCTGTAAATGGATGGATTTTTTTTTTTGGGGGGGGGGGATGGCAGTCATTGAGGGCAAGCGATACTAATTATATAGCTGGTGAGTTAATGAAGGCCTCTAGGTCTTCCATGTTTTCTTAGTTAGTCTTGCTGCTAGTTGACATGGCTGTTGTCATTGGAGTTCGGTGATGTGGCCTCCATGAGGATATCTTGTACGCACTAGGGGAAGTGTCGTGCCAATGGAGCTCTTAATGAAATTTCCTTGTCTGAGGAGTCCGTGGCGTAGTTCGTTGTTGGTGGTTTTGGTCTCAGCCTGAGGTAGAGGCTGGCTCTGAAGTCAGAGTTGTGATAGCTGGTTCGGTAACGTCGCTGGTGGTTGTGGTCGGAGAGAGGACGTCTGCGAGAGCGTCTGCTGAGATGGTGATGGAGGTAGCTTTTGGAGCTTGATTGGAAGATGATGCTGTTTGTGCAGCCTGGGTCTATAATGGAGCCGACTTCTGAGTTGATATCGACCTAGCAGTCGACCATGTGGAAGTCCCGGGTGTGACAGGGGAGGTAATGATTTGCGTCAGGGGCTATGATGGGGCCAGGCCATTGTCTAGGTACAGCACATTCAGTTCCCTGATGAATCGGTGGTTGTCGGTCCCCTTGGGGGGCCCCTGGGAGCCCCATTGTGAAGGCTGGCTTGACTGGTAGGAGGAATTTAACCACTGTTTGGTAAGATTGGGAATCGTCTGGTTGGTTGGTTGGTGAGAGCTGAGGTGTTGGGTAAAGCATCAGGGGCTCTGGTGGCGGGGTTGAGAAGGTCGGCTTTCTTGGTTTCAACCTGGGCCTTTATTTTTTCCTGTCTGCCGGAAAAGCGGTGTGAAATTGCAGGTTGATTGCCGTTGCAGGGAAGACAGTGATGGGTTGTCGATTTACAGATCCAGTGGCTGGTCCGGCTGATGACTGTTTGGTCAGCGATGTACTGATGTGGTAAGAGGAAAAGTGGTGCACTTCGCTAAGTGTGCAATCAAATTTTTAAGTTATTTTTTGAGATTCCCCACACAAGAAATAGAGAACAATATTCTCACCTTGGTGACCAAGGTAAAAGGGTGTAATCAGACAGCTTCTTTTAAGATCTTAAAGACGTCGCTTTTGGTGAAGGTATGGCCGTCCATGGGGCGAGTCCTTACTTTTAAACATTTGTGCACGTTGTTGTTAAACCCCCTCCCCCTCAATGGGTCCTAGTGGCAATGGATGTCTTGTGAAGTTAGTCAGGATTGCTGGTGTGGACCAGGTGTGTGTGTGGTGTAGTGGAACAAATGGATTAATTGATGAATATTAAGCCACCCAAGAGATGGCACGGGTCATGAATAGCCCGTAAGTGGTAGATTTTTGTTTAGTAAAAGTATACTGTGTGCCGAGTTCACATTTAAGTCAGGCTGCTATCGCGGGGTTGGATACTGCTTGACAGTATTTGAGGGTGTCCAGCTGCTGGACACCTCTTTTTGACCAGAAGAGTGGCAGTGTTGATGGCTTTAGGGTGGTTACTGCAAGATTCAGGGACTCTTAAAGCTCTTGTAAGGTAGTTGGTAGCTTCACATTCCTGAGATAGTGAAGTAGTGGCTTTTCTGTGATTGTTTGGCAAAAGATGCATTCCCTCTGTCTGGGTTAACCAATCTCCCAGTTGCATCTGTAACCTAGACAGTCTATATAACCGAACTGCTTATGCTTTGTGGATTCCTTTTGGGGTATTTAACCTTTTTAACTTGGTGGCCTGAAGATACCATATTGCAGAAGGCGAACCTTCTGCTACTCAGTTGTTTCTGGGCTCTGTCAAGGCGAGTGTTTTTTGGTGATGGTGTGTATTTATTCGAGGCAGGGTTGGATTGTTTTATTAATCACTGGATAACTAGTTATCAATTAAGTAATTTCATCGCATTTAATGGTATTAAAACCTAGTATTCCTTAGGTTCCTGATACGATCCCTGGTGGAGTCGGAAACAAATGGGCAGAGTCTGTTTCACCCTGATGCACCTGTTACCTAGCAGTAAATAGGTACGTGGGAGTTAAAGCTGCAACGGGCTGCTTCCTGGGGGTGTGTGTAACGAAAAGGATGCCTGGTCGAGGACCGTGCCACGGGGCGCTAGGCCCTGAAACCATATCAAGATAACCTCTAGGTAAGGCTCCTCCCACGGTGGGGAACAAGTGTAGTTTGGGTGTAGGTGATCACCTCCTCTATAAACAATCGCGCTTTTGAATTGTAGTAGCTTAGAAATTTTCCCGCTCTGGCAGCCCAAGAGTTTTCATTGTTTTGTCGAAGTCCATCCACCAAGGCCCGTCTTGCTGGGTTGGATCAGGGGAATAAATTATCTTGCTGATAATCATAGCTGTTCTTTATTTTCTGTCTTGAAGAGAGGGCAAACTAGTTTCCAGTCTCGGTTTCAAGCCTGGTCTACATAGGGGGCTCCCAGGGCAGCCCTAATAGCCTTGTTTTTGGCTACTTCAAGCTTTTTCCCTGTGTGTGAGATTGGATTGAGTGCAGGTGGGGCATAGTCGATCAGTGACCTGACTGCCTGTACATTTTTTTTTTTTATTTATTTTTACATGCGAACATGCCAATAAATACAATAAAACAAGAATAAACAAACACAAACACATAATACAATCACATATAAATACCGGCCTGAAGGGCCGACAACAAAACAACAAATGAGCATAAACACAAAGGAACACAGTAAACCTAAATAACAAGACAAGACAGGAGGGCAATGTAAATTAACCAAATACTACACATAACACAAAATCAGTAGAAAAGGAACAGTGCAAGACGTGTCGTGCAACGTGAAGCGTACAGGCAAGCATAAGTAAGGCAACAGATTACAATAAACACAAGGCACAGTTACAAGGACAAAGGCACAAAGTTACAAAGGACAAAGGCACAAGAAGAAATCACAAAGGCACAAATATTAAAGAATCAAACACACAAAACATCGGCCTGAAGGGCCGACAACAAAAAAACAATAAGCACAGCAGTACAATGACAAAATACCCAAACCCTCACCCAACAACCCAACCCGTGAACAAACACAAACAAGCCAAACTGGCCCTGAAAACCCACACACAGAAAGTAAATACAAAACACACACGCACGCAATCGCACACCACGCACACAAACGAACAACACAACAACACATAGCACAAACACACAAAACAAAACAAAAATCACCTATAAGAATAAGACACGACAGTGGGAGGCACATACTTATCAGGAAATTCATGCCTAGGATATTTCTGCTTATAAGCTTCCCACACTAAGTACTCCCAGTCGGTAGGACAACGGTCCCCTTGCTTCAGGGGGGCGAGCATATATTCGGGAACCACCAGATCAGGCGGAAACGGCAGCATCCGAAGCTGGGCGACAGTCGTCGCATAACGAGGGAAGGCAGAACGAAGGGAAGCGGAAGACACGGAAGAAGCGCCTCTCACAGCCCGAGAAGGCCCCACCGCCGGACGCACAGGAGAAGACGACGAAGTCCGCCGAGACGGCAACCCCACATCTGACACCGCAGGTGACACAGTAGAGACGGTCGGAGACGGGAGAGGTGGCAAACCCGCTGCCGCAGAGACGGGAGACGAAACTGGGGGCACGGAGCCCCCAGAGGGAGCAGTCTTCTTGAACACCATCACCAGGTCACTACGCTCACCAGCAGGAGGAACCACCCCCCACGCAGAACCGGAACCATCCGACGCAGGCGACGCACCGGAAGCAAGCTCCACAGGCACCTCACTAGAAGAAACATCGAGACAGGCAGCCGCAGGCACATGGACCTCCGCCACCACCGAGGAATGCGACGGAACCTCACCACTGTCACTGGAAGATCCACCATCGTCGAATTCTCCCGCTTCAGCCCAATCAGAAGATCTCCGGGAACGCTTGGGCACTGGCCGCACATCATCAGAGCCGGATGTCGATCCAGAGACCCGGACAACACAAGCCGGGCGAACCGACGCCCGCCGCAGGACGGCAGCATCCTCAACCACACGGGGAACCAGGTCGAGCACAGTAGGAGGTCCCACAGCAGCCCCAGCACCCAGCACATCCTGGGCACACGTCGAGGGCGCAGTGACAGGCACCACAGACTGAGAACAGGAAGACGGGGGAGCCGCGCATACAGGAGCCGGAAGAACGACGGAAGCATCCAGGACAGTAACCGGGGCAGGACGATCATCCGACGGCGATGCAACCGCCTGAGAGGCAACCGCAACCGGCGACACAGCCTCTGGGGGAGGGGCGACATCTGCAGAAGACGCTTCAGGAGACGCCTCAGGCGACACACGCGGTACGGCAACAGCCAAAGCGGCGGCCACACCCACCGAATCCTCCTCCACAGGGAGCGGCGGGAAATCCTCCTCACGGAAGAGGGTGACAGGGGCGACGTCAGGTTCAGAGCACCCAGCAGCCTGATGACCCAAGAGGCCACAACGGTAACACGTACGGGGCTGACGAGCATAAAACACTCTGACAGAACACCCCAGAAGCCTCACTTGAGAAGGAATGTCCGCCCGCAGCCTCATTCCTAGGGTGCGAATATTGGACCGCACACCCTTGAGCGGACCCGAGGAGAGCAGGTGCAACCGCACACTGACGACCGCCCCAAACCGGCTGAAATAACGCCTCAGCAGTCCCTCCGGAAATTCCAGGGGCGCCCCATGCACGCTGACATACGTGATGGCACCACTGCGGTCGGAGACAGTTACAGCGCCCGCGCCTTCGGGCAGGGGCAAGGTCCGCCCCTCGTACCGACGTAAAAACGCCCTATACACCTCCTCGGTAGTTAGCTTAACAACCACTCGACGGGCAGACACCAGCTCAACACCATAAACATCCCCCACAGGGACCCGCAGCATGTCACACAGCACCAAACCCACCTCGGGATAACCCGCCCGAGCAGAAAACTCCAGTCCGATTGACTGGGCACGCACCACAGGGGGGAGGGGGGCCCCCATGGCGCCGACACGCCAAACCACACCCGCCCCCTCGCAACTCTAGGTAGCAACTGGCAGGTCAGACGGGCGCGTCTTGACCCCCTGGCGGCCAACCTCGGAATCCACTGCCTGTACATAGTATGTGCGAAACACTTGCAGATTGGCTCCTCCAGAGAGGGAGGTTAGCGATCTGGTGATTGCCGTCCGGGCCGCAGTGTTCTTTCAAGTAAGAGACCTCGGCATTAAAATTTGTCCAGGATTATTCCTCGATACTGATAAATGTCTACCCATTCAATTGGTTGACCCTTGTCGGGGTTCCCAGGGTGAGCAACGGTATACAAGGACTTTATCCCGGATATCCTGGCAATGTTGCCAATGTCGAGGTTCACCGTAAGAGGGTGAGCAACAGTATCTATAAGATATCCTCTCAACGGTCGCACTATTGGCGATAACCGTAACTCACCGTAGCCCTGCGGGTCTTCACTCCATCCTCGCGGCGCCACTGTACGCCAGGAAGGTATCCCAGTCAATCCCCAACCGGCCTCTGATCAGGAATGAGTGGTAACACAGCTTGCTCTGTTTACAACTGGGTGACCGCCCCGACAAGGGCTCTAATACTATCTGCAAGGTCGACAACTGGTGTTTCCTGTGTCCAGTAACACTTCAGTGGGATTGTGGTAACAATGGCAAGAGCACACTCAATAGATCTGATATCAGGCAGATATTTATTTCTGTCACTCTATCTCCTTCCAAGTATTATATAGCCACAAGGTTTATGGAGGGGATGATACAAACGCCAAGGTATTTTGTATTTTACTTAAAACTCAAGACATCATATTTTTATATCGGCAAGCAAACACCTAGTATGTGCAAAAGTCGCTCGCTCTCCACATATAATCAGGAACACACCAAGATGGCAATGCTCCCCCTCACGTTAATGTCAAAATCAGCTGAGCGACCCCCCCCCCCTTCACTGCGTGATCTCTCACTGCACTTTGTTGGTGTTATGCGCCTGTTTCTTTAAATTCTCAAGAGTCACTAAGTGTCCCACAACACAATATTTGCAACAATGGCCACAGCACGCAAATGATTCACTACACCGATCTTGAGCTCAATCAAATATTTCTATTTTAATGAACATAATAATTCACTATCATGGCGTAACACACTATACTTCATATAATAACGAGGGCAACAAGATATAATACTGGAGTTCTCAGTAATAACTTTCGTAGGCGAATATTCAATTGATCACTGCACACATGAAAAATTATTCAACACACAAGTATATATATTATATATATATATATAATATATATATATATGTGTATATATATATATATATATATATATATATATATATATAATATATATATAAATAATATATATATATATATATATATATATATATATATATATATATTATATATATATATTCTCTAAGTTATCATAGTAAAGTCACATGAAAGAAATCATTGACACAGTAAATTCTTCAATCAATCCAGGTGCCTGCATACACCACATATATATATATATATATATATATATATATATATATATATATATATATATATATATATATATATATATATATATATATATAAATAGCGTGAGTGCTCTATACAGCCTCACTCTGCACAACTGTGCCTTACTGTGACATAGACCTAGGTGAGACTTGCTTACTATATGAAAGATACTGTGGCTAAATATATAGCTGACTAAAGGGGAATTGGGAGGGAAACTAGAATCACCTACTTCCACCTATCCTCCGGTGAGAGTTGAGTTGTAGCTCCTGGTTCAGGCTCTCGCCTCGTGTAGAGAACGCCCCCTACCCCCCACACACACACACTGATGCGTCTTCCAGGAACGCAATCAACGTCCCAGAATAAATGCGTCGTCGCCGTGTTCTGTCCTCCGCAGGTCTGTGCTCCTCCTCCACGTCTTGTAAGGTTTGGAGTCGGTCTCCCGGCAGTCAACTTCTCCTCCCAGCTACGGCTGCCAACCTACTTCTTGGCTGCAGTCATACGGATTCCCAATTAGTATCTTCTTTCGCTTCTTCCCAGTGGATTGGCCCAGCCACTATGTCGTCACTGTGAAGCTATCAGCCGTCCCAGACGATACTGCCTAGACTTCACCTGCACAGCACCCGACCCAGGAGCACTTGATGCTCAATATTCCATCAATTCCCTCTTCGGTCCACACATGGAATGAAGGAAGACCTCTCGGCGTACTTGCAGATTACGGGTGACGCGTAAGTTCCACGGGATCAGCGTACTACTGTCAGATTGACAGGATCAACCTTCACACATCCTTCCACCTTGATGTGTCGTGTCAGACTGCTTCCCTCACGGAGGATTGGCCCAGCCACTACGTCATCACTGTGAAGCTATCAGCCATCACTGCATAGACTCCACTCTTGCACAACACCTGTCCCTGGAGCACTTGTTGCTCAATATTCTGTCAATTCCCTCTCTGGCTCAACACATGAACGAAGGAAGACCCCACAGGTGCTGGCAGACCGCCGGTGATGCGTAAATCCTCCGGAGACGGGGTAAACTGTCCAACTGACAGGACCCCCCAGCACACGTCCGGCCTCCTTGACGTGCTGTCTCAGACTGATGGCACCACCGCAGCGCGATGACCGGACCCCCCTTCCTTCGTGACGTCATACTTGCCAAGGTAGGTTTTCATTGGCTCCCAGTGCCACGTCGCTGACGGTGACTAATCTGGTGTCACTGACGTCACACAGTTTTGGCGGCAAAATGGAGGGGCCAGCGCCATATTGGCGTCCTAAAGGGCCTATACCGCAGGCCAAAACACTCTTCTTTTACAAATTTCTCGCCACTGCGATAGTACTACACTCTCCCACATGTATCAAACTGATGCCCGCGACGTAGAGAACGCTTCGGTAAAGTGGACATGACTCTTACAGCAGGCGTGGGAGAAATATAAGGAGGGGGGGGGAACACCGTCACACCCTGTACTGTGAGTGGTATGTTCGGCGTCAGTATTTTTATGGGCATGGCTTTTGTCTTGGTAGGGTTGAGTTTGATACCAATCTGCTTTCCGTTTTCATTGATGCAGTCTAAGCATTTGTGCAAAAGGCGCGCCGCATAACTTCCTTTTATGATGATAAAGTCTTCCGTGTAATTTAGCAGCCTGAAGTGTTGGAGTTTCAGCCTCATTATTCTTTCCATTAAACAGTTGAAGAGAAGGGTGCTGAATGCCTCCTTGGGGTGTACCATATTCTTGTCTTTTCGTGACAGTCTCTGAATACAAATTTTACTCCTGCTTTTCTGAGACAGTTTTTGGTCCAGGAGAGGTGGTTTCCTTTGACCTCTTTGTCGATGAGACAGCAGAGAATAGCTTGGGCGCAAGCCAGTTCAAAGGTTTTCTCGAGGTTCAAGAATAGCAACACTACTGCTGTCATTTTAGTGGACTAACAGTTGTAATACATTCCACTGTGCCAACTTTTATAGGCATACATGTCCTGGTGCAGTTTAGGCATGTTCCACTCAAGTCCGTTGCATGCCATTTTGTCAGCCGTCTTGGCTGCAAAGATTTGGAGAGAGATGTGCCTAGGATTAACTGGATTTTTGGGTTTTGTGACTGTCATCACTGTCTGCCCTATTCAAAGCTGTAGGTCTAGTTTGAGAAGTCCAGGATAAATTAATTAACCTAAGGTAAGCAGCGTCTCCCTCTTGGCCGAGGTATCTAATTATATTAAAGGTTGTCTCCAGGGGGATGTATCTTTGTAGTTTTTTCTTAGCCCGACTGAGCTCAAGTGTGAAATGGGTATTAGTATCAGATTTCTGCACATGCTCTACGGATTCTGTGCAACCTTTCGTCGTCTAATTCGGTCTGCACTGCAAGTTCATCTGATGGAAGCTGGTTACTGGCTGCTCTTTCAGCAAATATGGTTGCTAGTGCCAAGTGGTGAAGATGTGAACAAACTTAAATGGTCCCCAAGCATATATGCAATCGAAAACTTCACACACCAGAGGTGATTCGAACCTATGCAGCCAGAGGTACAGGGCAGCAAGAGGTACAGTACTATGCAACTGGCGAACACAGTACCTTAACCACTCTACCATCCATGACCGTACAAAAGACAATGGTAGCCTTGGCTATTTAGCCCACCGTCCCGATGGCACTTGGTGGTGAACTTGGGCATAGATATTTCATCAAATCACGTCATTCTCGTGGGGTCACGTGAGCAACATAATGAGGTGATTTGATAAAATAGCTATGCCCAAGTTAACCACCAAGTGGTGAAGATTTGTTTAGTCGACCAGACCGGATTTGTGTGTTGTGAAAACTTTATATTTTTGTATTTTGATGTTCAGTAATCGCATAAAATTGCATACTGTATCAAATAACTATCAGAATTGTGATGAGGATTGGGGGGGGGGGTTAGGGGGAATTCATATATTTCTGATCTCGTGCTTGCAACTCCACAAAGGTTTTGCTTTTTAAAATTTATGCACATTATTAACCGACAGTTGTTTAGTTCGGCAGTAATAGTTTGAGTATCCTTGTCCAGGTAGGTAATCCAAGGCAGAGTTCAGGTTATAGTGCCTAGAGTCCTTGACTAAAGATCAGAATTATTTCATTTATTTACGATAAAGAAACTTTCCTGCTTTCCGTTTGAATTTTTGCGAGTTTTAAATGAATCTTGTGAACAATTACAAATCTGAACATTTTTAAAACTTGAATTGGGTTCCATATCATTGCTTTTATTTAAGTTCTGACAGATTGACTCTTTGAAATAAATAAATGTGGATGACAAACTATATTCACAGCAGAGAAGAAATTTATTCTTATATTTAAGGATGTAATTATCATAGGAGCTTCGATGATCAGAGAAATCATACGTGTGTCATCCCCAAACTTTAAAATTAATATTTCTTAAAAAAAAAATCATCACTTTGTTGATGGGGATTGGCCGTCCAAACCGTCAATTCTCCTGGCCGTCCAAACAGTCACGTTCTCATGGCCGTCCAAACCAATATGGCCCCACACGCACGCTGCCGTTCATGCGAGAACAAATCGTTATAAAACTGGGAGTTGGGCTGTTTTATTCGAATCGGAAATGAATATATTGATTTGTTATATACCGAGTTCGATTTTATCTCAATTACGATGCCTAAAAAAATAGTTAACTCAATCCTCGCGGTGACGTCACAGATATGACTAATATTAAACGTATAATTCATATTTTAATAACGTGAATGATTCTCAAAATACCTAAATTTAAGTATTAATTCGTAGTTAGTCTTAAAAGCTAAAAATCCTCATGGCGGTATATTATTAGATGTGGTTTAAGTAGTTGTTGTTACAATGGGAAATATTTAATAATTATAAGTGTAAAATGATCCAGTTATAAATGAGAATGTATTATAAAGGGAGGAGTCACTCTTACTATCTTGGTGACTTTATTGTGTAAACATTATTGCACCCAATTGAAAAAAGGTTTCTGGTGTGTATACAATAAATTTATTAATGATAAAAGAAAAAAATGTATAACATATGTACAAGATAAGTTTATACATGAATATTTATAAAAATACTGAATGGAGACAAATTCAGTGTTAGTAATGGTCATCGAACTAACAATTCTCATTGCTTTAAAAACAAATACAGTATTTGTAATAATTACATATAATTTGAAAAATTACAAGCTTTGTCG
>WNGS01162361.1:0-48565 GCA_020271785.1 Procambarus virginalis | reverse complement strand
ACCTAGCGAGCGTCACGTCCTCCTCTCCCCCAACATCCTATGTGAATGAAACTAGCCATCCTGAGTCAGTGTCGTCCACGCTGCCGCCAACCCGAGAGACGCCTTAATTAACATTAACGTCCAGTGTAACAAAGTACTGTAATTTTTCCAATTTAAGTAAATATTAATGTCTATTTAATTGTGTAGTTCTTATACATGAAGGAAACAATAGCACGCGAGTGTTTCCAACATGTCTCCTTCCCCCTAATAATAATATATAATCGGTCACATAAACTATTTTAAGTACAGTGTTAAAATGTATGAACTGTTGTGGATCAGTGCATGAACGAGCATAGACTGAGGACAAGTTAATTGTGAAGCGTTCTTCACGTTCATGTTTGGCTGCCGGGTTAACGACCACTTGGCCGTTGTTGAGAACGTTCATGTTTGGCTGCCAGGTTAACGACCACTTGGCCGTTGTTGAGAACGTTCATGTTTGGCTGCCGGGTTAACGACCACTTGGCCGTTGTTGAGAATGTTCATGTTTGGCTGCCGGGTTAACGACCACTTGGCCGTTGTTGAGAACGTTCATGTTTGGCTGCCGGGTTAACGACCACTTGGCCGTTGTTGAGAACGTTCATGTTTGGCTGCCGGGTTAACGACCACTTGGCCGTTGTGTTGAGAACGTTCATGTTTGGCTGCCGGGTTAACGACCACTTGGCCGTTGTTGAGAACGTTCATGTTTGGCTGCCGGGTTAACGACCACTTGGCCGTTGTTGAGAATGTTCATGTTTGGCTGCCGGGTTAACGACCACTTGGCCGTTGTTGAGAACGTTCATGTTTGGCTGCCGGGTTAACGACCACTTGGCCGTTGTTGAGAACGTTCATGTTTGGCTGCCGGGTTAACGACCACTTGGCCGTTGTTGAGAACGTTCATGTTTGGCTGCCGGGTTAACGACCACTTGGCCGTTGTTGAGAACGTTCATGTTTGGCTGCCGGGTTAACGACCACTTGGCCGTTGTTGAGAACGTTCATGTTTGGCTGCCGGGTTAACGACCACTTGGCCGTTGTTGAGAACGTTCATGTTTGGCTGCCGGGTTAACGACCACTTGGCCGTTGTTGAGAACGTTCATGTTTGGCTGCCGGGTTAACGACCACTTGGCCGTTGTTGAGAACGTTCATGTTTGGCTGCCGGGTTAACGACCACTTGGCCGTTGTTGAGAACGTTCATGTTTGGCTGCCGGGTTAACGACCACTTGGCCGTTGTTGAGAACGGGCTGTGGATGAGTCAAGTCTGAGGTTGGGTTTTGCCATTCTGTGGTAAGTCAGCTTCTTAGATGAACAAAAATCTTACCTGATCGATTGTCTTGCAGGATGTTTCTCAAACTTTCAAGATGTTCAATTTAGTACTTTGATATATTAGATATATATTTGATGTGTAATTTCAGGTATGTACGAGGGTGCATCAGTACAACGGCACTGCAGGTATGGTCAACCAGACCCCAAGAAATTGGTCTTACAACGATTCTGCAGGTATGGAGGGACTAAAGTTACTTGGAAAAACTTTCAAATCACAGTTGGTCATTATGTAGTTGATGCATATTCCCACAAGTACAATAGGTGAAGGGAACACGTTTAATAATTTTAATAGTTTACACACTATGCCTTGAAGCGGTGATCTTCTAATAGGTATAGTCTAAAGTACTGTGTTAACCACTTCAGAGTGGTAAACCGTTCTTCAGGCCCATGATTTGAAAATTTAGTTGCGATGTATTATATGGGTAATGTTAAGCTAACAATTTTGGTTACATTTCAATCCCCTCCTCTCTGTCCACATTTGTTAGTCTGTCTTGTATCCCACCAGTCGAATCAAATATATAAATAAAAATACCAAAGAGGGTGATGCTTCAGTTGGGGTTAGGAGACTCTGGCAAGAGGAAAGTTTTAAGAGTGAGGGGAAAGTCCTGGGGCTAAACCTAGCAATATGAATATACCGTCGGACAGTTTTGGGAGGCTGAGCACTTGCAGCTACGTGGCCATCTAGATCGTGCACAAGGTATTGGTAGTCCTTGAATACTGTAGCAATTCTGCAAATCGACAAATATTGTGGTTCAGGCTGCAGGACCTGTGAAGTGTTGAAAGGTGAACGTTTCTGGGTTTCCGGAACGGGGTAACGTGGTGTTCCTGATTTGTAAGTGCAAAGTATTTCTCTTTATTGGGGAAGAAAATATTATATAATAACTGGCGGAGCTCCTATAACCACAGATAACGGTTTTAAGAGCAGGGACACTAACTACGTCCTTTTATTCCAAGCTAACAAAGGAGGCTCCGAAGGAAGCAAGTTCGCCGATGGATTGATTCATCTGTCTAGAGCTTGTTAACTTTTTTGAATGCTTCCTGAAGCTGTAGGAATATATAACTTAGAACACCCTTTATACACTGGATGTTTGTTCCCGAACAAAATTGTTACTGGAGAGGAGCCATTTTCTTGGCAGCTTCTCGTGTGGTATATTCTGGGCAGCCTCTCACTATAAGGACGCCCCAAGAGCTCCTACAAGGCTTTCCCCAGATTATCCTGGTCACTAAATATACCTTGACTCAGATTCTCAGGGAAGTTACCCATAGGTTAAGTTAGGTGTTAATGTTCTGTTGGCCATTATATGCATTAGAACTACATTGGGTGATAGTTACAGCTTGACATTCGAGCAGGGGTCATCAGCAAAGTACTATTCGGGAAATGTTCGAAGGTGATCAGTTGAGGTGTAGTTGATCGATCTCGTCCTCATAAACAAGGGCTGAAGTCCATTCCATGCACCTGCCACACCCCTTATTTATGAATGGAAAAACGGTTTACACATGACAAACTGATGTTCAAACATTTATTGAAAAGAACTTTGCTGATTATTTGAACCACAATGTTGTAAATGATTCACCCACGTATTAGATTCAAATAATCACCAAGAAAAACTAAACGACTAAATTAGTCAATAGCCGAATATGCACAGTATGCTATTACGTGCAGGGTGGTGGTGGTTGGTGGATGACTGACTCACTCATCTTGCTAGTCTATCGGTCCCTAAGATGAGGACGACACTATAACCACCACCGCGGGTCTGTGGTCCCACACACCTGGGTGGGAAAACGGCTGATCACCCTAGGAGCCCTCCAGTTGAACCACGGGGGAACCGCTACTAGCGATCCCAGCCTTGCCGCATGGAGGAGTGATGGAAGACTCGGTACTAACCTCAGGACGTCACGCCATGCAGTAACAGTACTACTTTGAGTCCTGCCTGCCGTAACAAAGGGGTCACAGGTCCCTCGTCCACACCTGTGTCACTTAACTATTCCCAAGGTCGCCAGCTGGGTTGTAACTCTGCATCCCAACACTACAGTTCAGTGGGTAAATTCGATGTCACCAGACAGTTACCACTATCAGTGTTGAATCAGTATTGCCAGCCTAGGGTATGTTTCCATAAATACCAGTGTTACTCATGTTACCAGGCTATTATAGCCACTAGGAAAATAGCCACGAGGATATTTTCCATATAATATTGGTGTGGTGCAAATATCATCACTTAATGCTCAAGGAGAGATGGAAGGTGTACATAAACACATCAGTAAAATCATATGAAGTTTACTACGAGAACTACATTAATCATGTAAAGAAATAATCACATTAGGATATATGTTGACGATAATCTCTCTCAAGAGAGATTGAGCCTGCTCTTCCCTACTTAAAGTTACGTAAATTCTATAAGTATAAGATGCTACATTCAAGATACGTCACCAGTAGCACAAAACGTTTTGACCAGGAGGCAAAACGTACCCAAGAACCCCCCTACTCCACACACCCCCATGCTGGCTCGTCGTCAACCAGCAAACTACCCATCCCAGCCTGCCTGCTCCTGATTGGTGACTCGCCGACCGCGCACCTGCACACTGCACCTCAGCGCCATCTACACGAGTTGACGTCTGAGCCTGATCAGCTATCAACTTCAGAATATTCTTTGTGCTCTTAGAGTTGACATCTCTCTAGCATACTAAGCTCTGTGGCTTTCGTATACTAAAGGAGGTCTCGGCTAAAGCCAATATTCTCAGCACCATTTCACATTATAATATTTAATCTTGTGTTTTTGCATTTATCTGTCACTTTTGCACCATTTACCCGAGATTTGTCTTTATTTTCATTTGTTTAAAGTAAATGTTAGTTTCATTGTTCATACTTTGTGTTTTACGTGTTCCTCTAACTTACCACAGACAACAGGCAAGCAGTCTATCTTTTTTTTGTAAGTGTGACCAGGCATTGACACCTGCCATTGGAGGACTGCCCAACATCAACACTCCAACACTTTCCCGTCACAATGTATATAAAGGGATGAACTAGAGAACGTTGGCAGCTCTCCTCTCTCCGCCTCTGGCAACTCCGACAGCTGGGCAAATTTAAATTGGGGACTCGGTCCCACTTGTGGGGGGACGGCTTCGTCAAGGTCCTTCACCAACTGCCACAAACATTCCCACGCTGTCTTCTCCAGCAGTAGTAATACCTACAGCCTACTGTAAGCTAACTTAATAAGAAAAACACAATGTAATACATATATATGATGGGCCAACCTAGCTAATCTTTAAGGGTCAATGGGAGGGACATATTGAACCTAATTACTCCTGTCCACGACGCCTGTCCTCTGATGGTAGTGGATCCACGGTTTCAGGTCACTCCTCGGCGTTCCGGTAGCGTATTACAGGTCCTCGGGTGTCCTAGAGAAATCGCATCTTTGCCTTACCAATCCCCTGGGTTCAGATTTTCAAAGCTGGTCCACTGACGCTGAGCATGTCACTGTACACACACGCTCCTTCGAGACGTTTTCTCCTGTATCCAGATGCGGTGCCTTCCCGCCTACCTAAGTTAATGTGACCCAGCCACAGCAAGACTGCACGTCTACCAGAGCAAATTCACAGGAGCCAGACTTGCCATCCTAGTCGTCGTTCACCTCCAGTTGCCGACTAATATTCTCAAGTTCTTGGGCCCTCCTTTGCCTCCTGAACTTGGCATGTTCGTACTCCCCAGGAGCACACCGTCTTCTGTGACAAGGTAGATTGCAATGGCTGCTCAAAATTCACTGAGCGAGGCTTCAAAAACCTCCAATCTCAGGAGCTCACTGTGCACTTCTACTTGCGACAAAAGTCTGTCAAGCTCTGCCGCAGTGCCTCCGCCAGTGCTGAGCCAGGCCTCCCGGTGACGTCACGGCAGGCTCTGATTGGGCAGTCAGGTCACGTGACCTCGCCCAGCCAATCGCCAGCTTGCTGGTGCCCTCACGAAAATGGTGCGCTTTTAAGCAGGGTGCCGCCATTTTGTATGCATAAGGGGCGCAACCACCTTTATCTGCCAAACTTATAAATACTAATTTCTCCATAAATGTTATATATTCTGTAGCCTCTTATATGAATATACTCCCTGCATCTCTGGGAACTTGCAAGGTTAGTGGATATAACTCTTAACACTGGCATTGGGGAAGAAATAGGACAGGGCACCATAACAATACTAATATACAACATTATTAATTTATGAGAATTCATATTTTGAATGAGCAGCATGTTTAATTATATGAATGAGTCTTTAGGGTCGACCACTGGATGGAATGAACAGCGGACGCGTTTTGTGTAAACCTGTTTTTCATTGATAAACAAGTGGTTCGTTGGCTGGATTAACAATCCTTTGACCTATATTGACGAGGACGATCTGGCCGATTAAAGTACTATTCTCCAACAGTGCTTCACTGACATCCGCTTCTCGAATAGCAAGTCTGTAAAGGCTTCACTACTGTACTACAAACATAAATAATAGCCAATAAACTAATTACATAATGTATGCCTAATATACATTGAATTTTATTGTATATTAAATTATGTATGGGAACAAACATAATTTTATTACGGTGATGAACCGTAATAAATTGATGAACCCGTCTCGTGGGACGGCCTCTGCACTAACGAGCCTGGCCTGAGGACGAGTTGAATAGTGTGGCTGGTGTTCACTATAGTGTGCAGAAGCCATAAAATGCTGCATGCATAAATATTTCTGCTGCAGCTACACTAACACCTGCTCTGATCATCGTTCCTTTAATCTGGCAGTATGATTTATTGTCCACCATGAAGAGGATGACCTCAGTTACATATACGAGACACTGTTGTTTGGGCCTTATTTGTGATCCATCAGGCTCCTCCTTCCTTAGTTCTCCTGTAATTTTATCCTTAAGTTAATACAAAAACCTCTGCTAGTGCTTTGGCAACCTCCCTGGTGCGCCTGAGTTTAGAGCCGACAAAAAATGGGTCGTGTACTTCAGTCTCGGGCAGTAGGTTAAGGAGTGCTCCAAATGGCTTGTTTATTATCACCTAGACCATCTAGGTCGTAACACTTTCAACAGAGAATATTCGACGGAACAATCTTTTGTATGGGACTTGCCTCTTTTTGTTGTACCAATATCTTTTCTCCGTTGTACCCGTAGTCGTTGTCTCTTTTAAAGCCCTCTTCTAACCGCCTCGTCCAAAGTGTCTTTCTTCAAAATCTATTGCTCCTCTACGAGGCCAATGTTACACCTGGCGATCGTTCCCTTGGTTGTCTGAAATTGTGTTCAATCAATTGACCTGGTTTCTATTTTTGGGGTTGAACCACGGCCTGCTCTGGGGGGGTGGGAGGGGGAAGGTAGGCCCCTGTTATCAAATTCCCACAGGTCATTCCATGATCAGTTATAACTATAGCCACTTTGTTGTGGAACTGGCCTTGGTGACCAGGCGTCTCCTCTTCTTAGCCTCTTTGTCTGGGCCTGTCGTTGTCTCCGGTCTGCTCGCCATCTCACTTTATTAAATTGGCCTTTTATTCTTAAATTCGACTTGTATACATTTTCTACTGTATCCTGTGTGACTTATGGAGGAGTTAGGAGTACGGACTGGGCACTCCTTGAAATACTTAGTCAGTCCATAACTTACCTAGGTCTCCTTGGAGTACTAGTTTTATCACATATAGACAAAGTTAGAAGACTCTCCCTGGCTTCACGTTTTCTCTCAGTTGATGCCGTTGATGGGTTCTGTCAATCCGGTGCTTGCTACACAGTATTGGCCGGGTTGCCCCTGTCTGAAAAAGAACATCATTTGGTCTAGTTTCCCTTTGTCCAATGACCTTGTGAAAGAATAAACAAATAGGAGACAAACAAATGCCTAAATCAATAACAATTCCATACACAAGTAATCTTTGTTTCATGTCGTGGAAAAGTACCGATGGAGGTCAAGAGACCTGCCTTAACATGAGTGAACCCTTCTGGCCTGGGAGCACGAAACTAACCCTCTAAGTTATATCTCTGACTGGAACCACCGAGTTCCACCGATTTGTATAATCAACCCTGGTGATAAAGGCATTATAACGACTCTGACAATATCCTTTACCATACCAGCCCTAGTGTTGCCCATAAATACCCAGCGAGGCAGACCTTGGTCCCAGATCAGAGGATACAGGAAAGTGCACGGATGGATATGTATTTTTGGAGATTCCACGCTGATATACATCTGGTCATACTCACTCGCACAACTTAACACAGTCGTGAAATTCCATTCTCTCATACCAGGACAAACTTGTGGCATCTCCTTATTCTAATGGGTGATGTAGTCGTTCATGTCTGTGCAGCCTTTATCCTTGAGATTTACTACCTATGGTATTTATATTAACAATTTTGTTTCCTTGTAGTTTACCTTTCGGTATGCCAGGCTTTGGCGTTCTGGTCCCTTTCGTAAGTTATCCCTACTCCCACTATATATTCAAATGTAGATACAGTGATCACTCTTTCCCATGGGGCTTCGGACTTAATTTCCCGTATATGTGAATCGTTAAGTGAATTCGAGGTAAAGTCAAGCAGGTTCATCATTACCTCTTGTCTTCTGGGTCCCCCGACATGTTGGCTTAAAAGGTTTACAATGTCCAATAGTTTAGCTCACGTTACACCACAATACGGTTCTTGCATCTATCCATGGTTGAAGTCTCCATGATTGAAGTTGGGATCGATTTCTAATAGGCGACAGTCTGCCCTTTCAGTTATAGTAGGCGTTTGACAAATAGAGTAGGTCTTGCCTGGGTCTTTGCCATTTAAAAAAAGTTATAACCGCAGCTACTATCTTTAGTCCTCCCATCGTCATGGTGCCTGTTATGTAGTATCTGAACTTCTCGCAGCCCGGGGTATCCATATCCTGGAAACTCCAGACCTTTATCAGCAGGGCTGCTACTCCTCCCTCTTCCTTCCCTCTGTAGTGTGTGGTGTAATGTTGGCGTGAGTATAGCCTTGTGGCACTCCAGCATTACGGTCCAAGTAGTCAGTGTGGTGTTGGAGGAATCTTACTTTCATTTTGTGGTTGTCAAAGAAATATTTTGTCGGAAGTGGAAGGNCAGTAAAACTAACATAGATATATGACCAAAACTAACCAACCCAACCTAACCTAACCTAACTTAAACTAACACAACTAAGTCAATAAATTATGGTCTTAATATAAACTAATATTAATAATTCAAATAAACTATTTGGAAAAAATTATTGAAATAAAGAAAATCACTTGGTCTATTAGGCAAATCGGGCCTTGCATAATTGGCCGAGAAGTGCGTTCTGGCTACTAGGTACGACATGTATATATATATATATATATATATATATATATATATATATAATATATATATATATATATATATATATATGTGAGAAAGCTGCATGAACGCGCAAGCCATATATCACTAAGAACTCTTTGACCCGGCCAGATATATATATCATATATTATATATATATATATATATATATATATATATATATTATATATATATATATATATATATATATATATATATATATATATATATATATATGCGAACAAGCTTGAATGGTCTCCATGCCAATATGCAACTGAAAACTACACACCCCAGAAGTGACTCGAACCCAGACTGCCAGGGGCACTATTCCGCACTAGTCTGTCTAGGGGCAGTAGAAACTTCCCCTGCAGTGGCGTGATCGTATTTCCTAAAAGATGTATGATGAAAATATTATTAAAAGATGTATTATTATAAAAGAAAGGATGTTAAAAGATTTCCTGTTGTAACATATTACATGTCACATTTACTATTATTTATAAAGTACTTTTTAAAGAGCATTTGGATAAAATATTGTTGATGTTTGTTAAATTTATTTACCCGAAAAATACTTGCTTCACTTTACAATATACATCCTTCTTTTTTGAGCGGAGTAAAAAGTTTTTCATATTGTTCAAATGACATGGTATCATAAAAATTTTGCTCAACATGGACTACATTACATAAAACGGGAGGAATCGAAGTATGTATATATACTTTTTATTCAACCCCCTAAAAATACTGAGTTGGATTCCTAATTTCAACAGAATAATTAGGCTAGATAAAAACTGAACTTTTATTTGTAAGATTACTTAAATTAACTTTTCTAAAGTTTCCCCATTAATTCGGGATGTTATATTTGGTAAAAAGGTATTTGTTTTCTTTAATACTAACATCTCATTATAACATAGGCTTTTGAGAGTGATGAATCTGATGTTTGATAAATAAACTACATTAGGCGATGATAATTCTAGTATATTCATAACGTCTTTGGATATATCTGAAAATATCATCTATATTCATTGATTTTGAAGTATTTATATTTGGATCTAATGTTTTGCTGAGATATAAGCCAATGTCAATAATTGAAAGAATAACTTCATCTATAATAACGGGATTATTCAGATCATCTTTAAACTCGAAACTGTGACGGTGCCCTTTCCAGTTTCTCCAATATGCCAGCTGTAGGAGTCATATCAGCTTACCTGCAGATTCTCTGAGATGCAGGAAATCTGTTGAAGTACGAAGCTGCCAAAATGGTTGCTTATTTGGGGAGAAATTTGCATTTGTAAATTTCAGGGAAGTGAAAAAGTCACACCCCAGGTACAACAAAATGGCGCCATCCCTGCCTGCAATCCACCATTTTGTGTGCAGCGCCCGCCGGTCGGTGATTGGCTGGCTGACGTCACAGGTCTAGATTGACTAATCAGAGCTTGCCCCTGGGTCTGTGACGTCACCGGTAGACCTAGCCCGCCGCCTGCAGAGCGCCAGGCACTCAGAGATATTTGGCGCTTCGTTGAGAGAAGACGGGCGCCGATCAAGCTCTCGAGTTCCGAGGTCTAGGAGCCTCCCTAAGTGGATATACACAGGCTGACAAGTATATAGTGACTATCAAGGACTGCAGTACTTCAGGGAAGTGCGAGTAAGTCTATTCCAGCGATGTAAGGGCGCCATGGACTGTGAGCTGATTAGTCTTGGAGAAGTCGAGAGAGCGTTACTACGGCTGGAGGAGTGAGTGACTCGCCGTCAGTGGAACTCCAAAGCATTCAGAGCTTTTGTGATTGGATCACATCCACCAGGAACTCGGAAGGGAGAAGATGCATCCTGATCCATGAGTGGGTGGTCTCGGTGATGGAGTGCTTGAGGGAATGACATGTGCAGTGACGACTGGACGAGTCAACGCCCAGGAACTTCACTCAGGGAATGAGCACGGAGGTGACGAGGATCTTCACGACGCCTACGGACTGGTGACGCTTCTGGAACGCTGAGGAACAGAGTGCCCAGCGAACGACGACTGGAGCCCAGGCATCTGAGGACAGGATATGTTAAGGTAGATCACTTTTCCCTCCCATATTTCATTTGATTGTTAGGCAACATAGGACTATTGTTATGCTTAGGCATTTATTAGAGTGCATACAAGTCATAGGAGTAGATTAGGCTGTGGGACAGAACATATATATCATTCAACTGATAGGTGAAGACAGCGAGTGGCCGGCCTGTGGAGGACTGAAGAGCTCTGCTGATGGAGTCGCCCCAGTGAGGGAGCCAGGGATCCTTTTAACTCGATCAGCTGATGCGAGATGCCGGCAGCCACCAGAGGAGTGCTGCTGTCACCATTATTATTATTATTTCCATAAGTCTATATATATACCTCGTGTGTTTGATGTTTACTTTTAGTAAACTTTTATTTTATCACTGCTTTGATGTAACCTCCATCTCACTGAGCTTTTTGGATGAATGATATATGATAATACTGTACTGGTACTGGCATTAAATAGAGAGAGACCCTGTGTTGACAACATGACATTAGATTCGAATACTGGTACTGGCATTCCCTAGAGAGTGACCCTGAGTTGGCAACATGACTACGTTTGAATTCTAGTACTGGCAGTATGTAGAAAGGTCCTGGGCTGCTGTAAATATATATTCGATCTAACGGCGTTGCTGGGATGCAGAGAGAGAATTACCCAGTTGGCGACCAGAAGGTGAGAGGAAGAATTACCCATCGCAGTGTGATCCCTTCCCGAGTTTCGGACAAGGAACTCGGCAGTCATACTATAGAATTGATCCTTTGAAGTATGATCTACGGCCGGAAGTCCGGCAAATTCTCTGCATGCATAGGTGGGCAGGCCCGGTACCGGACAGTCACATACTGCAGGAACTGAGCTTAGCAGTGTGGGCTGGGCCTTCTCCTCTCCCCCTTGGGTCCAAGGTCAAATAGTGATGACCGGTCCTGAGGCATGACTAGGAGAGCTCCCTGGGGGTGATATGTGTTACTCTAGTGGAGTGGGGTAACACCCATGGCGCGAGATTATGGGATCAGTAGCACGATCCCCCATTATTTAACTGTAACCTCATAACACAATGCCGAGGTGAGTGGCGCATGACAGAATTAGCGACCTTGCCAGGATGCGTTGATCAGGCTACAGTGTTACCAGGATGTGTTGATCAGGCCACAGTGTTGCCAGGATACGTTAATCAGGCTACAGTGTTACCCAGATTTCTGAACGGTGTTGCCAGAATTTGCGGACAATGTTGCCGAGAGTCGAAAACAGTGTTGCCAGAGTACAAATACAGTGTTACCAGTGTCGTGACAAGGATTGCCAGTGAATTCAGTGAACAGTGACAGTTTTGCCCAGTAGTGCAGAGACGAATAGTGAATCCAGTGAGATATTAGTGCTATAGCTCAATTATTGAGATGGAGAAGGATAAAGTGGATAAATTTATTGCGACGAGGGATGAGAGGATTTTGGAAGTGTACCAAAGCCCAGATCCAACAAGTGGCAGGCCACTCGGGGATCCGATTGAGGACGACAAAGGTAGCAGAGCGTAGGCTAGAAATAATGGCACAGCTCGAGAAGAGGCGACAGGGGAAGAGCCGTCGCAAGGTGAACTGTCCCAACTAGAGCTATCCCAAGCGCCTACCAGTGTGGGGAAAAAATCACAGTGAACATGGAAGCAGTGGAGGGTTCAGCTGTAGTAACAGGAGCCTGCAACTCGAAGTAATGAAGATGCAACTGGAAGCCCAGCTGCGACGAGAGAAGAGAGAAGCGCAAATGCAGCGAGAGGAACATGAAGCTCAGCTGCAGCGAGAGGAACGAAGCTCGGCTGCAGCGAGAGGAACGTGAAGCTCGGCTGCGGCGAGAAGTAGGAGGAGAGAGACAACTGCGACTGGAGGAGATAAAAACAAAGAAAGAAGTCGAATTGCGTCACGTTGTGCATAGGCTGCCTTCACTACCTGCACGGCGGGATGACCTCAGGATAAGGGAACGTGATTTACCTACGTTCGAACCTCAAGAAGCTGAGGCGTTCCTCGAACACTTTGAATGGATAGCGACTCTGAAGGAGTGGCCGGAAGATGATTGGGCTGCTCTGGTCCAGGGCAGGTTGACCGTTGAAGCTCGGGAAACCTACAACATGCTGGACCTAGAGGAGTGTGCTAGTTACGACGCAATTAAGTGTACAGTGCTCCACTCGTTCCGGCTGACTCCGGAGATGTCAGAGAGTGTACGAGAGCATCTGAAAAGTCTTACGCCGAGACCGTCAGGGATATGGAACGGAAATTCCTACGATGGTTGAAGGCGGAGGAAGCAGAGTCGGCGGATAAGATCAAACTACTGATAGTGATGGAGAAGTTTATGTCAGTGCTCCATCCTGAGTTGCGAGGAAGGGTGAGAGAAGCAGGTATTTAGGACATTAAGGCTGCTGCAGACAAAGCCGACATGTTGGAGGAGGCACTACATCTCAGGAGGGAGGGGCCGCCCAAACACTCGCCTTACCCCAGGTCGGGAGGGAACTTTAGGAGTTCAGGAGGAACGAGGACGGGCGGGGACTCTCCCAAGAGTAGTGTACCCAGTGAAGTGACCCAGTTAAAGAGCTCAAGGGACGTAGGGAGAAAGCCCCAAGCTGTGAGCAGTGGACATAGCTCGGGAGCAAGTCCTGCTTCCGGGAACTGACGACGGGGAGTCCATGGAGAACCCAAGGAACGTCTACCGTTGGTGCTACCAGGGTGACTGGTAGAGGATCGCCCAGGAGAGGCAGTCGGTGTTTCAACTGTGAGGGACGAGGACACTTTGCAAGGGAGTGTGGTCGCCCCAGGCATGGCGGGAACGTGGCTTTCGCGAGAGTAGGAAGCGAAGAAGCCAACGATACCTCAGGTGATATGCCGGTGATGAGGGAGAAGAGGATTCACCCCTTTGTGTGTGAGGGGATGGTGATGATAAAAGGAGCTGATCCTGTGCCAGCGAGGATGCTGAGGGACACGGGATCCGACTTCACCCTTGTTAGTGAATCCCTCTTCCCCGAGGACTACAGAAGTTCCAGTACAGGGGTAGCCCTGATAAGAACGTTGGGGGGGACAGGTGAGGATGCCCCTTCATAAGGTAAGTCTTAAACCTGACTATGGTTGTCAGACTCTCGTGGTAGGGGTCTGGGCTTCACTGCCCAGGATGGATGCTCAGGTGATCCTAGGGAACGACTCCTGTGGAGGATGTGTTCTCCCGAAATTGATTAAGGGCAAAGAATGTATAGAGCCCTATCGACATAGCAGCACGACGGACGCCAGCGGTGCGCGACGGAAATTGCGAGAGTGGCTTTTCTGGTATACACGGTGACGTCGAGACAGGACGACAGGGAAGATGACATGAGCGGATCCGGTCACGCCGAGGAGAACATACTGGGTGACCTGGGCTCGATCATTTATTCCGAAAAGGAGGCCAGAGGACAAGTACTAGGTGAGTAAGAGTCGGATAGGAGTATCCAAGTTGCTCTCACCAGTCCTCTAGGTATTGACAGCGCCCGTCTTGGTGAGCTGCAAAAGGCGGAGTTTCCGGAGTTGGTACGGGAGCGGAAGGAGGTCTCGCCGGACCCGAGTCGCCGACTCGCTTCTTCATGGAGAAGGGGGGGTGCTAATGAGGCAGTGGAGGCCATTGAGAGAAGAAGCGGGTGGTGATATGCTGAGAGTGAGGCGTCAGGTGGTGGTGCCAGCGCAGTACAGAGGCACGGTGCTAAAGCTTGCACACTCAGTTGATCCCGCGGGACACTTGGGAGTGACCATCACCTTAAATCGGCTTCGGGATCATTTTTATTGGCCGGGAATGGACGCTGATGTAAGGAGAGTTTGCAAGACATGTTTCCCGTGCCAAAGGGCGGGGAAGAATACCCCTGCCATCCCGAAAGCCCTTTGGTTCCAGTTCTTGCGACTGGCCCGGCGTTTGAACGCTTAATAATCGATGTCGTGGGACCATTACCTAGCACGAAAAAGGGAAATAATTACTTATTGACCATCATGTGTGCTTCGACTAGATTTCCAGAGGCGATCCCAGTGCGGAAGGTGACATCAAGATGCGTCATGGGACACCTTCATCGGTTCTTTGCCTGGATAGGAGTGCCCAAGGAAATCCAGTTCGACTACGGAAGTATTTTCCAGTCGAAATGGTTTAGGCACGCTGTTGCAAGCTGGGGAAAAGCACAAATACGATCGTCACCTTATAGACCTCAGTCGCAGGGAGCGATCGAGCGGTTCCACTCCACCCTGACAACCGTCTTGAGAGTATATTGTGCGGAATGGGATGAGGCTGTCTACCCAGCCCTGTTTGCAATCAGAGATGCTATAGTTGAGGCTCTGGGATTCTATCCATTCCAACTAGTGTTTGGGCACGAAGTGACGAACCCATTAGTGATGCTGAAGGAGCAGTTGACTGCGACTAAGACGTTAGTGACAGTGGAGGACTTAACAGTTTCAAGACCCTAGAGCAGGCAAGCAGGGGGTTGAAGACAAGGGGCGAGGATGCAGAAATCTTGAGCAAGGAACTGGAGACGAGGTGAAGAGGGGAGATGAAAGATCGGTGGCCCAACCACCGTGGGTAAGAATTGCAGCTGATGCTGCGGTTTGGTGGTAGAGTGGAGTTCTTATGGGTGCTCGCAGATGTGTCTTGTAGGAGGCAGGGCTTCTCGTCGCGGTGTTCTTTTCAGCTTTTCGTTGGTGTTCTACTGATTCCTTGATTTACTCGGGCGCAGATCGTCGGTGTTTTTCTTCTTCCCAGGCTTCCTGGTCTGTTTGTTGGTTTTGCTTCGCGTTGATACGGTGACGTTATCATTGGAGGTAGCTTCCAGCCGGAAATCTTCAGTTGTGTAGGGGTGGTTCAGTGGAGGAGGTGGTGTTCCCACCGACACGTCCTTATCTGATGAGTCAGCTGACTCAGAAGTAGATGCAGTGATTCTTGAGGGTCGAGTTCTTGCCTGTTGAGGCATGATGGGAGTTGCAGCTGCTTTAGGACGTTGAGAGGGTTCGCACACGAGAGGTTGAACTGTAGCAGTAGTCGATAGAGGAGGCGTCGGCGTCTGGGTGGCTTGTGATAAAGTTGCTGGAGGGGCAGGCTTTGCTGTTGATAGTAGATCCGTGAGCACGGCGGCGTTCACGGTGATGTCAGGGACCGAGACTGTCTTGAGAACGTGAAGTGGTGTTGGTGAAGACTTCTTCTGGAACTATGAAAGCTGGAAGACCATTTGCTTTGTATAGAATATTTAATATTCTTACGTATTCCTTGGGGTTATTGCAAGCTATCATGCTGGCCGTCGATGTTAATGCTTGAACTGTGCTGTTCAGTGGTTGGTCGGTGTGGACCGGGGGTGATGTGTGGTAGTGGGTTTAATGTCCAGTAGTGAAGTATGTGCTTTTAATACACACTCACACTTACTCATACTTCACATTTATAGAAGTAAACTCGATATTTATATTGTTGATGTGACTTTACTTGTGAATTATTTGTATGTGAGGCGGTCGCATGTCAGGTGAGGTGAATGACGTCACAGGTAGTTGACCCATCAGGCCAAGCTAGTCAAGAGGCGCGGCGGGCAGTGTGGCGCGGGCCGGCGTGGGGAGAGGTGCTGCTCAGCGCCCGCCTCATTGGTTTTACTAAATTAGTCACCTGGACAGTCCTGTGCATGAGGTCACCTGCGCCAGGCTTACAGGCAAGTTACTCTAGATGATTAGTTATTTTATCACATTGTATTCTGTTGGTTGAAAAGTCTATTTGCCGACTGTCTAAATAAGCATAGTTACACAATGTTAAAACTTCATTTAAAATGAATCAATTAGCTCTGGTTTACTCATTTGTAAATATGATAGTAATATACCTGTCTATTAGTAGAGACTTTTACCTAGATTAAGACTTTTGATGAAGATTATTAAAACAAAACAAAATTAAATACTAAAACGACTGCTGTGTAATAAACTGTTCCACAACAACGACTGGAGTGTCAACTTTATAGTGAAATTTTCCGTTTGACCAAAAGCAGGTGGAAAAAAATTTACGAAATTATTATAATTTAATACTCTCAGTTATAAGGTGTTTCTTGTGAACTATCATATTTCAATCCTTGAAACACGGACCAAAGACCTTTAACCTAGCGAGCGTCACGTCCTCCCTCCCCCCCCCCCAACATCCTATGTGAATGAAACTAACCATCCTGAGTCAGTGTCGTCCACGCTGCCGCCAACCCGAGAGACGCCTTAATTAACATTAACGTCCAGTGTAACAAAGTACTGTAATTTTTTCCAATATAAGTAAATATTAATGTCTATTTAAATTGTGTAGTTCTTATACTTGAAGGAAACAATAGCACGCGAGTGTTTCCAACATGTCTCCTTCCCCTAATAAATAATATATAATCGGTCACATAAACTATTTTAAGTACAGTGTTAAAATGTATGAACTGTTGTGGATCAGTGCATGAACGAGCATAGACTGAGGACAAGTTAAATGTGAAGCGTTCTTCACGTTCATGTTTGGCTGCCGGGTTAACGACCACTTGGCCGTTGTTGAGAACGTTCATGTTTGGCTGCCGGGTTAACGACCACTTGGCCGTTGTTGAGAACGTTCATGTTTGGCTGCCGGGTTAACGACCACTTGGCCGTTGTTGAGAACGTTCATGTTTGGCTGCCGGGTTAACGACCACTTGGCCGTTGTTGAGAACGTTCATGTTTGGCTGCCGGGTTAACGACCACTTGGCCGTTGTTGAGAACGTTCATGTTTGGCTGCCGGGTTAACGACCACTTGGCCGTTGTTGAGAACGTTCATGTTTGGCTGCCGGGTTAACGACCACTTGGCCGTTGTTGAGAACGTTCATGTTTGGCTGCCGGGTTAACGACCACTTGGCCGTTGTTGAGAACGTTCATGTTTGGCTGCCGGGTTAACGACCACTTGGCCGTTGTTGAGAACGTTCATGTTTGGCTGCCGGGTTAACGACCACTTGGCCGTTGTTGAGAACGTTCATGTTTGGCTGCCGGGTTAACGACCACTTGGCCGTTGTTGAGAACGGGCTGTGGATGAGTCAAGTCTGAGGTTGGGTTTTGCCATTCTGTGGTAAGTCAGCTTCTTAGATGAACAAAAATCTTACCTGATCGATTGTCTTGCAGGATGTTTCTCAAACTTTCAAGATGTTCAATTTAGTACTTTGATATATTAGATATATATTTGATGTGTAATTTCAGGTATGTACGAGGGTGCATCAGTACAACGGCACTGCAGGTATGGTCAACCAGACCCCAAGAAATTGGTCTTACAACGATTCTGCAGGTATGGAGGGACTAAAGTTACTTGGAAAAACTTTCAAATCACAGTTGGTCATTATGTAGTTGATGCATATTCCCACAAGTACAATAGGTGAAGGGAACACGTTTAATAATTTTAATAGTTTACACACTATGCCTTGAAGCGGTGATCTTCTAATAGGTATAGTCTAAAGTACTGAGTTAACCACTTCAGAGTGGTAAACCGTTCTTCAGGCCCATATTTGAAAATTTAGTTGCGATGTATTATATGGGTAATGTTAAGCTAACAATTTTGGTTACATTTCAATCCCCTCCTCTCCGTCCACATTTGTTAGTCTGTCTTGTATCCCACCAGTCGAATCAAATATATAAATAAAAATACCAAAGAGGGTGATGCTTCAGTTGGGGTTAGGAGACTATGGCAAGAGGAAAGTTTTAAGAGTGAGGGGAAAGTCCTGGGGCTAAACCTAGCAATATGAATATACCGTCGGACAGTTTTGGGAGGCTGAGCACTTGCAGCTACGTGGCCATCTAGATCGTGCACAAGGTATTGGTAGTCCTTGAATACTGTAGCAATTCTGCAAATCGACAAATATTGTGGTTCAGGCTGCAGGACCTGTGAAGTGTTGAAAGGTGAACGTTTCTGGGTTTCCGGAACGGGGTAACGTGGTGTTCCTGATTTGTAAGTGCAAAGTATTTCTCTTTATTGGGGAAGAAAATATTATATAATTGGCGGAGCTCCTATAACCACAGATAACGGTTTTAAGAGCAGGGACACTAACTACGTCCTTTTATTCCAAGCTAACAAAGGAGGCTCCGAAGGAAGCAAGTTCGCCGATGGATTGATTCATCTGTCTAGAGCTTGTTAACTTTTTTGAATGCTTCCTGAAGCTGTAGGAATATATAACTTAGAACACCCTTTATACACTGGATGTTTGTTCCCGAACAAAATTGTTACTGGAGAGGAGCCATTTTCTTGGCAGCTTCTCGTGTGGTATATTCTGGGCAGCCTCTCACTTTAAGGACGCCCCAGAGCTCCTACAAGGCTTTCCCCAGATTATCCTGGTCACTAAATATACCTTGACTCAGATTCTCAGGGAAGTTACCCATAGGTTAAGTTAGGTGTTAATGTTCTGTTGGCCATTATATGCATTAGAACTACATTGGGTGATAGTTATAGCTTGACATTCGAGCAGGGGTCATCAGCAAAGTACTATTCGGGAAATGTTCGAAGGTGATCAGTTGAGGTGTAGTTGATCGATCTCGTCCTCATAAACAAGGGCTGAAGTCCATTCCATGCACCTGCCACACCCCTTATTTATGAATGGAAAAACGGTTTACACATGACAAACTGATGTTCAAACATTTATTGAAAAGAACTTTGCTGATTATTTGAACCACAATGTTGTAAATGATTCACCCACGTATTAGATTCAAATAATCACCAAGAAAAACTAAACGACTAAATTAGTCAATAGCCGAATATGCACAGTATGCTATTACGTGCAGGGTGGTGGTGGTTGGTGGATGACTGACTCACTCATCTTGCTAGTCTATCGGTCCCTAAGATGAGGACGACACTATAACCACCACCGCGGGTCTGTGGTCCCACACACCTGGGTGGGAAAACGGCTGATCACCCTAGGAGCCCTCCAGTTGAACCACGGGGGAACCGCTACTAGCGATCCCAGCCTTGCCGCATGGAGGAGTGAAGGAGGACTCGGTACTAACCTCAGGACGTCACGCCATGCAGTAACAGTACTACTTTGAGTCCTGCCTGCCATAACAAAGGGGTCACAGGTCCCTCGTCCACACCTGTGTCACTTAACTATTCACAAGGTCGCCAGCTGGGTTGTAACTCTGCATCCCAACACTACAGTTCAGTGGGTAAATTCGATGTCACCAGACAGTTACCACTATCAGTGTTGAATCAGTATTGCCAGCCTAGGGTATGTTTCCATAAATACCAGTGTTACTCAGGTTACCAGGCTATTATAGCCACTAGGAAAATAGCCACGAGGATATTTTCCATATAATATTGGTGTGGTGCAATATCATCACTTAATGCTCAAGGAGAGATGGAAGGTGTACATAAACACATCAGTAAAATCATATGAAGTTTACTACGAGAACTACATTAATCATGTAAAGAAATAATCACATTAGGATATATGTTGACGATAATCTCTCTCAAGAGAGATTGAGCCTGCTCTTCCCTACTTAAAGTTACGTAAATTCTATAAGTATAAGATGCTACATTCAAGATACGTCACCAGTAGCACAAAACGTTTTGACCAGGAGGCAAAACGTACCCAAGAACCCCCCTACTCCACACACCCCCCACGCTGGCTCGTCGTCAACCAGCAAACTACCCATCCCAGCCTGCCTGCTCCTGATTGGTGACTCGCCGACCGCGCACCTGCACACTGCACCTCAGCGCCATCTACACGAGTTGACGTCTGAGCCTGATCAGCTATCAACTTCAGAATATTCTTTGTGCTCTTAGAGTTGACATCTCTCTAGCATACTAAGCTCTGTGGCTTTCGTATACTAAGGGAGGTCTCGGCTAAAGCCAATATTCTCAGCACCATTTCACATTATAATATTTAATCTTGTGTTTTTGCATTTATCTGTCACTTTTGCACCAGTCATTTACCCGAGATTTGTCTTTATTTTCATTTGTTTAAAGTAAATGTTAGTTTCATTGTTCATACTTTGTGTTTTACGTGTTCCTCTAACTTACCACAGACAACAGGCAAGCAGTCTATCTTTTTTTTGTAAGTGTGACCAGGCATTGACACCTGCCATTGGAGGACTGCCCAACATCAACACTCCAACACTTTCCCGTCACAATGTATATAAAGGGATGAACTAGAGAACGTTGGCAGCTCTCCTCTCTCCGCCTCTGGCAACTCCGACAGCTGGGCAAATTTAAATTGGGGACTCGGTCCCACTTGTGGGGGGACGGCTTCGTCAAGGTCCTTCACCAACTGCCACAAACATTCCCACGCTGTCTTCTCCAGCAGTAGTAATACCTACAGCCTACTGTAAGCTAACTTAATAAGAAAAACACAATGTAATACATATATATGATGGGCCAACCTAGCTAATCTTTAAGGGTCAATGGGAGGGACATATTGAACCTAATTACTCCTGTCCACGACGCCTGTCCTCTGATGGTAGTGGATCCACGGTTTCAGGTCACTCCTCGGCGTTCCGGTAGCGTATTACAGGTCCTCGGGTGTCCTAGAGAAATCGCATCTTTGCCTTACCAATCCCCTGGGTTCAGATTTTCAAAGCTGGTCCACTGACGCTGAGCATGTCACTGTACACACACGCTCCTTCGAGACGTTTTCTCCTGTATCCAGATGCGGTGCCTTCCCGCCTACCTAAGTTAATGTGACCCAGCCACAGCAAGACTGCACGTCTACCAGAGCAAATTCACAGGAGCCAGACTTGCCATCCTAGTCGTCGTTCACCTCCAGTTGCCGACTAATATTCTCAAGTTCTTGGGCCCTCCTTTGCCTCCTGAACTTGGCATGTTCGTACTCCCCAGGAGCACACTGTCTTCTGTGACAAGGTAGATTGCAATGGCTGCTCAAAATTCACTGAGCGAGGCTTCAAAAACCTCCAATCTCAGGAGCTCACTGTGCACTTCTACTTGCGACAAAAGTCTGTCAAGCTCTGCCGCAGTGCCTCCGCCAGTGCTGAGCCAGGCCTCCCGGTGACGTCACGGCAGGCTCTGATTGGGCAGTCAGGTCACGTGACCTCGCCCAGCCAATCACCAGCTTGCTGGTGCCCTCACGAAAATGGTGCGCTTTTAAGCAGGGTGCCGCCATTTTGTATGCATAAGGGGCGCAACCACCTTTATCTGCCAAACTTATAAATACTAATTTCTCCATAAATGTTATATATTCTGTAGCCTCTTATATGAATATACTCCCTGCATCTCTGGGAACTTGCAAGGTTAGTGGATATAACTCTTAACACTGGCATTGGGGAAGAAATAGGACAGGGCACCATAACAATACTAATATACAACATTATTAATTTATGAGAATTCATATTTTGAATGAGCAGCATGTTTAATTATATGAATGAGTCTTTAGGGTCGACCACTGGATGGAATGAACAGCGGACGCGTTTTGTGTAAACCTGTTTTTCATTGATAAACAAGTGGTTCGTTGGCTGGATTAACAATCCTTTGACCTTTATTGACGAGGACGGTCTGGCCGATTAAAGTACTATTCTCCAACAGTGCTTCACTGACATCCGCTTCTCGAATAGCAAGTCTGTAAAGGCTTCACTACTGTACTACAAACATAAATAATAGCCAATAAACTAATTACATAATGTATGCCTAATATACATTGAATTTTATTGTATATTAAATTATGTATGGGAACAAACATAATTTTATTACGGTGTTAAAATTGATGAACCCGTCTCGTGGGACGGCCTCTGCACTAACGAGCCTGGCCTGAGGACGAGTTGAATAGTGTGGCTGGTGTTCACTATAGTGTGCAGAAGCCATAAAATGCTGCATGCATAAATATTTCTGCTGCAGCTACACTAACACCTGCTCTGATCATCGTTCCTTTAATCTGGCAGTATGATTTATTGTCCACCATGAAGAGGATGACCTCAGTTACATATACGAGACACTGTTGTTTGGGCCTTATTTGTGATCCATCAGGCTCCTCCTTCCTTAGTTCTCCTGTAATTTTATCCTTAAGTTAATACAAAAACCTCTGCTAGTGCTTTGGCAACCTCCCTGGTGCGCCTGAGTTTAGAGCCGACAAAAAATGGGTCGTGTACTTCAGTCTCGGGCAGTAGGTTAAGGAGTGCTCCAAATGGCTTGTTTATTATCACCTAGACCATCTAGGTCGTAACACTTTCAACAGAGAATATTCGACGGAACTAAATCTTTTGTATGGGACTTGCCTCTTTTTGTTGTACCAATATCTTTTCTCCGTTGTACCCGTAGTCGTTGTCTCTTTTATAGCCCTCTTCTAACCGCCTCGTCCATAGTGTCTTTCTTCAAAATCTATTGCTCCTCTACGAGGCCAATGTTACACCTGGCGATCGTTCCCTTGGTTGTCTGAAATTGTGTTCAATCAATTGACCTGGTTTCTATTTTTGGGGTTGAACCACGGCCTGCTCTGGGGGGGTGGGAGGGGGAAGGTAGGCCCCTGTTATCAAATTCCCGCAGGTCATTCCATGATCAGTTATAACTATAGCCACTTTGTTGTGGAACTGGCCTTGGTGACCAGGCGTCTCCTCTTCTTAGCCTCTTTGTCTGGGCCTGTCGTTGTCTCCGGTCTGCTCGCCATCTCACTTTATTAAATTGGCCTTTTATTCTTTCATTCGACATGTATACATTTTCTACTGTATCCTGTGTGACTTATGGAGGAGTTAGGAGTACGGACTGGGCACTCCTTGAAATACTTAGTCAGTCCATAACTTACCTAGGTCTCCTTGGAGTACTAGTTTTATCATCACATATAGACAAAGTTAGAAGACTCTCCCTGGCTTCACGTTTTCTCTCAGTTGATGCCGTTGATGGGTTCTGTCAATCCGGTGCTTGCTACACAGTATTGGCCGGGTTGCCCCTGTCTGAAAAAGAACATCATTTGGTCTAGTTTCCCTTTGTCCAATGACCTTGTGAAAGAATAAACAAATAGGAGACAAACAAATGCCTAAATCAATAACAATTCCATACACAAGTAATCTTTGTTTCATGTCGTGGAAAAGTACCGATGGAGGTTAAGAGACCTGCCTTAACATGAGTGAACCCTTCTGGCCTGGGAGCACGAAACTAACCCTCTAAGTTATATCTCTGACTGGAACCACCGAGTTCCACTGATTTGTATAATCAACCCTGGTGATAAAGGCATTATAACGACTCTGACAATATCCTTTACCATACCAGCCCTAGTGTTGCCCATAAATACCCAGCGAGGCAGACCTTGGTCCCAGATCAGAGGATACAGGAAAGTGCACGGATGGATATGTATTTTTGGAGATTCCACGCTGATATACATCTGGTCATACTCACTCGCACAACTTAACACAGTCGTGAAATTCCATTCTCTCATACCAGGACAAACTTGTGGCATCTCCTTATTCTAATGGGTGATGTAGTCGTTCATGTCTGTGCAGCCTTTATCCTTGAGATTTACTACCTATGGTATTTATATTAACAATTTTGTTTCCTTGTAGTTTACCTTTCGGTATGCCAGGCTTTGGCGTTCTGGTCCCTTCCGTAAGTTATCCCTACTCCCACTATATATTCAAATGTAGATACAGTGATCACTCTTTCCCATGGGGCTTCGGACTTAATTTCCCGTATATGTGAATCGTTTAGTGAATTCGAGGTAAAGTCAAGCAGGTTCATCATTACCTCTTGTCTTCTGGGTCCCCCGACATGTTGGCTTAAAAGGTTTACAATGTCCAATAGTTTAGCTCACGTTACACCACAATACGGTTCTTGCATCTATCCATGGTTGAAGTCTCCATGATTGAAGTTGGGATCGATTTCTAATAGGCGACAGTCTGCCCTTTCAGTTATAGTAGGCGTTTGACAAATAGAGTAGGTCTTGCCTGGGTCTTTGCCATTTAAAAAAAGTTATAAACCGCAGCTACTATCTTTAGTCCTCCCATCGTCATGGTGCCTGTTATGTAGTATCTGAACTTCTCGCAGCCCGGGGTATCCATATCCTGGAAACTCCAGACCTTTATCAGCAGGGCTGCCACTCCTCCCTCTTCCTTCCCTCTGTAGTGTGTGGTGTAATGTTGGCGTGAGTATAGCCTTGTGGCACTCCAGCATTACGGTCCAAGTAGTCAGTGTGGTGTTGGAGGAATCTTACTTTCATTTTGTGGTTGTCAAAGAAATATTTTGTCGGAAGTGGAAGGTCATTCACAATTTGTATTTTCTTTTAGTCAAGTCAGTGTGTCGATTGCTTTTACAGTCTACTGACAAATATTGCCTTGATATATTGTTTAGATAATGGGCAGCTTCTCAGTATGTTAAGATGGTCTTGTGCAGGTTGGTTGGACGTGATTCATTTTCCAAGGTGTCAGTCTGGTAGGCGTTTTGTGATGCCCATAAATAAAGGTTTCGTATCTAAACAAATCACAGGTTTTTATACCGATGCTTTCAGGCCGTTGGGAGTCGGTAATTTCTCTATTAGACCTGAGTGTTAGGAACAATAGTTTTAACTAGAGGGTGGGGGGCACCTAAGTTTAACTCACCTTCATCGTTCTTACACGCAAATTTGGCTCCTATGTTTGTCATTATGGTGGGTTATATTTGTGATATGGTATCCATACAAGAAATTTCAATCCCTTTATACTGTGCAGTGAGCAGGTTATTTAAGTCCAATTATAAAGCTCTTACTGTCGGTCGCGCATGAAACTTTTTCAAGAGTAGACTTTGAAGCACAAAATTATTCCTCGTCCTGTGACGTTATATGTACTGGTAGCTAGTTGTGTAGTGTTGCCAGTTGTTTGTGTAGAGGTTAGCTAGTTGTTTAACCTTACACTGATAGTCTGTGTGCAAGTATTGTTCCTGTAAGACCTGCATGCTACTGCAGTCCGTCCTGTAGATGACTGGACTGTGATATCGATGGGGACAGTTCTCGTGGGATCTTCAAAATTTTGATGAGGCAATTATTTAAAGTGTGACGGCTTTGGAAAGAGCAGGATTCTAAACCCTAGTGGCGGGTGTATATAGTACATGAATTGTGGTATACAGATGAAGAGGGATATCAGTGACAGGAATATTGCATTTAAAAGGAATGTAGAGTTTCGTGAGATTGTATGCATTTTTACACGGCCATTTATCACACAAGGAGTAAGTTGGTATGTTAAACCACTTGGTGTGTTAACGACACATAATAATTTGTCTCCCAGGAATGCTGAAGATGGTGTCTCATGATTTGAAGGAAAAAGATCGTGTTGACTTGAATGATTCTTTTCAGTATGGTTAGAAGCTTCAGTTCTTCCCTCATTTTGATGATTCTTGTGCATCTTGGGCACCAAGAATTACCCTCGTGGCCTCATCCTGTATTACTTCCACTTTGTACAAAACACAGGCGGGGAAGCAAAGTGCAAGGCATGATAATCAACTAGGGATCTAACAAACATGTTAGTCTAGCATATTTAACATTTATACCAATATTCTTACTAGTATTTTCAGTGATTTGGCTTTTAACCAACGATGTAGGTCGTTTACAATGTCACTGATGATACCTACTCCAAGGTATTTGTGCTGCCCACATGTTTTTATTGTTTGGTTGTTAACTTTGAAAGCTAGAGGCTCACTGGCTGTTTTTGGGGAGAGAAAGTGATGGATTAAGTTAAAGACCGAATTCAATGCTTTTAGCATAGTTAATCAAGTAGAGATTGGAGTCTCGTTTTGATATTTGAACCAAACAAATTTCGTTGACATAAGATGACGGCTTCATCAGCTAGTGTGGAACTAAGTTTTCGTGCATTAGGACATTGAATATTGTTGCGCAAAGCGCACAACTCTGGGGTGTACCCAAATCGAAGGGTGCAGAATGTTTACTTTTGACCCCATTGAAAGAACTGAGGCGGTTCTGATACTCGTGTACCCCTTGAGCTATATCAACAATCTTCCATTAACCCCAAAGAGGCTAATCGTTCTAAGATTTATTTCCCCTTTTTTGCTGTATCAAAAGCAGTTTTGAGGTCAATAAATGCCTCCCAAGAGCATGGCCCCTGTAACAAAATATTCAGCAAAGCAAGTTTAAATGCGTCTTCCAGTAAGGGAACCATTCAGGTTAGGGGCAAGCTGGGGTCTAATTTCAAACATTAACCTGTCGAGTGTAATCCTCTCAAGAAGTTAACACTTAATAATGTCAGACATGGGGTCTGAAGGCACAAAGAAATCACATTAATGTGATGTATCAATGAGAAAATGAGTAGGAGCTTGAGAGAAGGATTAGAATCTCTGCTCTGTGTACTCCCAAGCATCCCAGGCTGGAATTCTTTTGACAATGTCTTGGTGCAGTTGTCTAAGGTGTTTGCTTGGGAGTCCTCAGAGCTTAGGTTCGACTCCTCCTCACGGCTCCTACTGATCTTTTCGTATGGGTCAGAATGTTTGTGAATTTGGCTTTGGGTATTAGTCGGTATCCAGCTGTCAGGTAAGATACCATGCCTCAGATTTTGATTAATTATTTCTAGCAGAGGACTATAGTAGGGGAATTGAGGATGTAACAGATACCTCTTGTCCTGGTTTGCAAAGCAATTGTAAGAATTGAAAACGTTTTATGAGTCATGTTGCAATCGTGATCCATTCAAAGTTGCAAGCTTAGTAAACGGAAATTTTGACAGTTGCAAAATAGTAGTAAATAATAGGGCATAAGTTGTGAACGAAGTTAAAAGGGAAAAATCAATGATTCCTGTAGTTTTTAAAAAATGTTTCGTACATTAGAGAGTGGAAGTATGGTTTTTCAACTGTAATTGTCATGGCAATATTCTTGAATGAGGGGAAAGGGGAGAAATCGAGGAGAATTAAAAAGTCAAATTGATTCATACAGTTGATAATTTTGTATACTTTAATTAAGGATTAGCAAGAAAGATACAGTAAGCATTAGGCATAAGTTTCGGGAGGAGAAACGTTTAGCGAAATGTTTCAAATTGATTGTCAGTTTCAATGAAGCAAATAAGGATTTACAAAGGATAAGTGTAAAGGTTACTTCAAGGAAGGGTTTCAAATTGATTCTGTGAAACAATTAAGGTTGACAGATAGTAGATATGCATGTCGAGGTTAGTGCAAGCATGAACGAAAGTTTAGGGGGTGTGACCCCCCCCTCCCCGCTCGGCCCGTTGATGCCGTGAGGGGGGCTTAGTGGGCGGCTGCCGGAGTGTGATGCTCCTTGGGACAGTCCTCTGTCCTTTTCTAGCCTTGTGCTCCTGCTGCCGTCCTCTACAATTGTGCCGAGCATCTTTTCCTTTTCCTTCTGTTTCGTTTTTCTCCCCCTCTTCTCCTATCTGCTTGTCATTTCCTGTCGACCTTTGCTTGTTTTGGATCTTTCTTTGGACTTCTTCTATTTTGACGCCCGGGTGCTTGAGGAGGCATACTCTTGCACCCGTAGAACTGTAGTACCCAACGTCTCGAGCGAGGGGAACCTTTTATTGTCAATCCCCCTTTCGTCGCTGAACCCGATCTCGACGGACTGACGGTTCTTAAGGTGGCGTTTGTGGGGCGTATACTCACGACGCACCCCTAGGGGGGCCCTGGCATGATCGGCAATAGCTTCCTGTTGGGTGTCCTGCCTCTAATTGTGGCTCCATGGTGGGTATGGGGGCACATTCGTGGATGAAGTTTTTTCTCCTCGTCTTTGTCATTGAATGTTTCTGTTGTACCCTCTCAGGCTCGTGGGGTGGGCGACCAAGCCCCAGAGTTGGCCTGTATTGGAAGACCAGGCTCCGTAGCTCCCGCTGCATTGGGCCCCGACCTTGCTCCTCCTTTGACCATCCTGACTTCTTCCCCCAGCTCCCCTCCCTCCCTCTCTGGTTGGGTCGAGCCTCCAGCCCCCAGTGGTGACCACTTCGTCCCCTGGTGCGGCTAAGTCTCTTGTTGTGACTTACGTGCCTTTTGTTCCCTCTCTCTCAGGGGGTTCTCATCGCCGTCAGCGCCACGGCCGCATTCGCTCGTTTCCTTCCTCTACTGATGCGTATCAGGCCTTGTTTGGTCCTGCTTCATGGGCCAAATAAATTGATCTCCTCCCTCTTGATTCTGTGCCTCCTGACGATTTCTCTCTCCATCGGCATCTCGTTGATTTCGTGAATGCGTCTGTCACCTTCAACCCCACTCGTCTCGATACACGTGTCATTGCTGCTCCTTCTCAGGATGCAGCTTCCCGCTTGGCTGCCTTATCCTGCCTTGGTGAGATCCCTGTTCGGGTCTCTAAGAACACTCGGTTGAATGCCAGTGTTGGCACTATTCTCCTCCCGCCTCATGTTGCAACCGGTGTTCGGGATCTGCAGGACTGCCACGATGACATTCGGCATATCCTTGATGCCCAACGCCATTCTGTCCTCCAGGTTGATTCGTTTACTCGTCCCCCTCGTGGTCGCCGCCGTCAACCCCTTCGAGTTGTGAAGGTCACCTTTGATGGTAAGACCCTTCCATCCTCTGTCATTCTCACTGGCGCCAGGTGCTCTGTCCAGGAGTATATTCCTTCTCCTAGACTTTGTAACAAGTGCTGGAGGTTTGGCCATGGTGCCCTCCGCTGCTCTGGGACTGTTTCTCTGTCCTTTGTGTGGGGGTGAAGGTCACTCTAAGTCGGAGTGCACTTTTTTCCCAAGCTCGCTGCCTCAACTGTGGTGAGGCCCATCCTACCTTCTCCAGTGCCTGTATCCATTACAAGCTTGAGGCGGCCGTCCTCGACTTGAAGCACCGGAAGCGTTTATCTTTTCCTGAGGCGAGGCGCCAGGTTCACCGGCTCCCGCCTTATGCTAACGTCTCTTATGCTCGCGTGTTGCGCTCTTCCTCTCCTCGTCCTTCCCACCTTCCTCCGACTCACAACCGTTTCCGGGCTTTGGACCCTGATATGCCCACTGCTCCCTCCTCTGTCCCATTGAGTTCTGTCCCAAAGGGTCCCCCTCCTGGTCCTCTGTCTGGGGTTCCCCTTCTTTCTACCCAGTCTGTCGTGTCTCCTGTGTCTTCTTCCTCGTCTCCCTCCTATCCTCCTTCCCATCCTCCTCTTCCATCTATTGCCTCTTCCCGCCGCCTGTCGGTGCGGGCGGATGTCCATCGCTCTCCTAACGGCCGTCGTGTGTGCTCTCGTTCAGCTTCTCCTGTTGAGACACTGGAATCCGTTGCCCGGTATGTAGTTGCTGGGACACCGGTCTCTTTAAGTCAGAAGCTTAAGCCTCGCTCCTCTCCTTCCTCCTCCCCGGCGGGTAAGAAGGCTTCGCTTTCTTCCTCGACCTCTACTACTGGCTCTATTGCTCCTTCCCCTCCCATTTCAGCGGTTGCGCCCCCTGTTCCTGCTACGGAGGTTTCTTTGGACCCTGCTTCCATTTCGGTTGCTGCCCTTGCTGAAGTGCGCTCCTCTCTTTCTACTCCCCCTCTTCCTGCTGCTGTCCTTGACTGCTCTCCTCCTCTTCCTCCTCCGGACCCCGCCCGCCCACCTCTGGTCTGTTCTCCCGCTTCCTTCCCTCCGTCTTTGCTCAGTTTACCCATGCCCCCTAACCCTGACTTTGCTGACCCTGATCCCGACCCTGATATTCTTTAACGTGCTGTGTTGCTCTTTTGCCTTTGTTTCTTCTTTGTTTTCTGTTGTTGTCCTTTCTCTTCTCGTCGCTGTCTATTCTTCAATGGAACGTTCGAGGTTATTACGCCAATTTCCTCGAACTCCAACTTCTAATTTCGCGGTTTTCGCCCCTTTGTGTCTGTCTCCAGGAGCCGATGCTTGGTGCTCGTCCTGGTCGTTTTCGTGGCTATTCCTTTCTCTCCCCCCCCCCCCCCCAGCCGTTGCTGGGGCTCCTAATTCTTCTGCTCTCTTGATTCGCGCTGATGTTCCCTTTGTTCCTTTACTTTTTCCTTTGCCCTTCCATTGTTCTGCTGCTCGTATCTTTGTGGGGAAATGGTACACAGTTTGTTCCATTTATCTCCCCCCAAGTGTCCCGCTTTCTCTTCCTGATTTGAAACACCTCTTGGACTCCTTGCTGGAACCTGTGCTCCTGCTGGGTGACTTCAATTGTCGTCATTCTCTTTGGGGTGACGTTTTGACAAATACCCGGGGTCGCCTTCTTGAGCCGTTTCTCCTCTCTTTATCCCTGTCTCTTCTGAATTCTGGTGAGCCCACTCATTTGGACTCTCGGACTCACACCCTTTCCTGTCTTGATCTTTCTCTCTGCTCTTCTTCTCTTTACTTAGATTTCACGTGGCAGGTTCTTGATGACCTCCATGGTAGTGATCATTTCCCTATCCTTGTTTCCTTTTTCTCTTTTCGCCCTTCCCTCTCTTTTCCTAGGTGCCAGTTTGCTAAAGCGGACTGAAACCTATTTACCCTCAGTGCTGCACTCTCTGACCTCTCCCTTCTGCCTCTCCCTCGCGCTCTCCCCCCTCTTTCACGATACTGTCTTCAACGCTGCCCTCCGCTCTGTTCCTCGCTCTTCCTCTCGGGGTCCACGGAAGTGCGTTCCCTGGTGGAATGCGGACTGTGCTCGGGCTGTCCGCTGTAAGCGTGCGGCCTGGAAGAGGCACCGCCGTCGGCAGACAACCGATTCTTTTCTTTTCTTTCGGAAAGAGAGTGCAGTGGCCCGTAGGGCCATCCGTACGGCTAAACGTGATTGTTGGGCTAATTATGTCTCCACAATTACGTCCGAAACTCCCCTGCCACAGATATGAAAGCGTGTCCGCAAGATAGCGGGTAAGTTCGTTCCCGATGTTTTCCCAGTCCTTCACCTCCGTGGTACTCTTGTGGCGGACCCGTTGCAGGTCGCTACCGAACTAGGTTCCCACTTTTCTTCTGTTAGCTCTGGTCTTCATCTTCCCCAATCTTTCCTTCTTCGTAAACCTGTTCTTGAGTCTCGTCCTTTAGATTTCTGCACTCATCTTCAACTTTTCTATAACGATCCCTTCTCTCTCTCTGAACTTCGTTCTGCCCTGGCCCTCTGCGGTTCTACGGCGGCGGGCTCCGATGGTATTCATTGAGATGCTTCGCCATCTCCCTCCGTGCACGTCTCGGTATTTACTGAGTCTCTATAATCGGATCTGGGAGTCGTCGTCAGTCCCTGAGGACTGGCTCGCCGTTGCTCTCCCTGTTCGTAAACCAGGGTCTCTGGGAACCCCCCCTCAGGACTTTCGCCCTATTGCCCTCACAAGTTGTCTGCAAACTCTTTGAACGTATGGTTAACGTTCGTCTGATGTGGTTCCTGGAACACCATCACCACCTCTCCCCTTCTCAATTTGGTTTCCGCAAGTGCCGCAGCACGACAGATGTCCTGGTGAACTTGGAGGTCTATATTCGTACTGCTTTTGCTGCGAAGACCTCCGTTGTTGCCGTCCTTTTTGACCTGGAAAAGGCTTACGACACCACTTGGCGTTATATTCTATCCCAGCTTCATTCTTTTGGCCTTCGTGGTCATCTCCCTCTCTTTCTCCGCAGCTTCCTGTCTCGTCGTTCCTTTCGGGTGCGCCTTGGTACCGCTCTCTCTGCCTCTTTTCGGCAATACGAAGGTGTGCCCCAGGGTAGTGTTCTGAGCACTACTCTATTTTTCTGGTTGCCCTCAATGGTCTTCTTTCCTTTCTTCCTTCAGGTGTTTTCTCCGCTCTCTATGTTGATGATCTTACCCTTTGCTGTCAGGGTGATGATTCACCTCTCCTTCAGCGCCGGCTTCAACTTGCGATTGATGCCGTGTCGTCTTGGGCCACTGATCATGGCTTCAAGTTCTCTGCTTCTAAGACTTGTGCCATGTCTTTTACTCGGAAACGGGTCGTCCTTCGTCCCTCTTTGTCACTTTATGGTCATCCCCTTGAGTACAAAGATTCCGCGAATCTTTTGGGGTTATTCTTTGACACTCGTTTGTCTTGGTCTCCCCATATTTCTTACCTCCGTGTCGAGTGCTCAAAGGCCCTTACCCTCCGAGTATTGTCCCATACTTCTTGGGGAGCGGATAGGCGCACTCTCCTTGCTTTGCATTCCTCTCTCGTCCTGTCTAAGCTCGATTATGGTTGCCCTGCTTACTCTTCTGCTTCTCCTTCTGCTCTTCGCCGTCTTGATGCTTTGCACCATACTGGGCTGCGCCTCAGTTCTGGTGCCTTTCGTTCCTCTCCCGTCCTTAGCTTGTATGTTGACACTGGCTTCCTATCTCTTCAGGACCGCCGTGATCGCTACTGTCTTCGCTATCTTGCGCGGTCCTTGCAACATCCTTCCTCTCGCCTCTGTCGTGCTTTAACTTTTACCCCTCCTGTGGTTCCTGTTCCTGCTCACCACCTCACTCCTTCTGTCCGGTTATCTCGCTTACAGGATTCTCTTTCCGTTCGTGTTTCTACTGTTTCTCCTCGTGTTGTTCCTTCTTTGCCCCCGTGGAGAGTCCCCCTTCCGCAGTTTTGTACGTCCTTGATCCACGTCACTAAAGCTTTTACCCCTCCTACGGTTCTAAAACGCCTTTTCCTTGAGCACTTTTCTTCTCACTCCCGCTCCGTTTCTGTCTTCACCAATGGGTCTAAGTCTGCGGACGGTGTTGCTACTCTGTTGTTTTTCCTGATCGCACTTATGTGTCGCTTACCTCCAGAGACTAGCATCTTTACGGCGGAGCTTTATGCTATTCTCTATGCTCTTCGTCTCCTGCTTTCTCGTTGTCAGTCTTCTTTTGTGGTTGTTGTTGACTCTTGTAGTGCCCTCATGGCTCTAGAGTCCTTTAATCCGGTTCATCCAGTAGTTGTAGAGATCCAGCATTGGCTGTTTCTTGTTCACAGCAAGTTTAAGTCGGTTGAGTTCTGTTGGGTTCCCAGCCATATTGGTGTGTCTTTAAATGAGCGTGCGGATGCTGCCGCCAAGGAAGCTGTCCGCTATTGTCACATCTCTCGTAAAGGTATCCCTTATTCCGACTTTTACCCGGTTATCCATTCCTCCATCCTTACCCGTTGGCAGGCTTCTTGGTCGTCTGTTACTGGTAACAAACTCCGTACTCTTAAATGTTGTGTTTCCTCGTGGCCATCCTCCTACCACCGTAACCGGTGGTGGGAAACTACTCTGGCGAGGTTGCGTATTGGCCATACTCGCTTAACCCATGGTCACTTGATGGAGCGCCGCCCTGCTCCTTATTGTCCTAATTACATTGTCCCTCCTACGGTCGTGCATGTCCTTCTTGAATGTTCTGACTTCCGGGAGCAGCGTATGTCTTCTTTTCCGACCGCCCCTCGCGGTCACTTGTCCCTCAATAGAATTCTTGGTGACTCGGATACTTTTGATATCGTTCGCCTTATGCGTTTTTGTTCTCGTATTGGCATCCTTGGTGATATTTAGCGCCCTCTGATTATTCCGCACATTTGATGGTGCTACATAGCCTTCCCGGTTTGGTGCCTTCTCTGATAATTACTTAATTAGGGGGTGTGAAATACAATAACTGTTAGCAATGAATTTTCCTGTGCAAGTGCAAAACGCTTTCCTGACTGTCTCCCCTTCCATTCACCAGGTGACAAATGCCCCCCCCCCACTCGGCTCTTCCCCCACTACGCATTTAGTGTAAATGTTATGCATCACTAACTATTCTTGCCTAACCTAAATAGGTCCTATTGTATGTAAAATAGCGTATTAAGTGTGACACTAACACAAAGTATCCCTCAGTACGCCCTGTTAAAGCGTCATTCACCTACCAGCGATCCATCGTCCTGTTAATCCACCATTCATCTAACGGTTCATGCCGTTATCCACCACCTACCTGCTCCTCCATCTAACAGTGACACCTGGCATCTGTTTTTTTTTATCTAGCGTTAAGAATCGTACATTAACGATTCAACCCAACTTAGCTTTCCTAACCTAACTGTGATGTGTTTGTCATCCAGTGTACTAAGCACCATGTATTATGCTGCATATAATAACAATGTTGAAGAAAAAGGTTGAGAAAGGAAATTATATATTTTTTAAATGTTGACAGTGAGTATTAAGGATAATCTAGTGTCAATTACACGGTGTTAAATCATAAATCTCCAATGTAGAAACGAACACTATAGTTTGAGAATTAACATCTTAATGCATTCTTGAACTCTCAATGAAAATCTGTAACAACTTAATAAAGTCCTCATGCGTGCATGCAACCTATGCGCTGGCATTCCCAGGCACACGCACCAGACAACCAGGCTCTACATGGTAAAACCATGTAGGTCCTACTGATCTTTCGGGGGTTCCAGGGGCTTCCGTAGGTTGCAATCCTTTGATCACATCTTGGCCTGGTTGTCTGGGGCGTGTTCCTGGTAATGCACTGCGCATAGGTTCGAATCCTCACAACGGCTCCATATTTTCTCATTGATACATCAGGTTAGTGTGATTGCTCTGTATCAGAGGTACATGCCAATCCAACTGGATGGGTACTCAACCCTCTCGAGGGGAACCTTTTCTTAACACTTTGACGTGCCTCACCTACATGGCTTGTATCTCCCCAAATTTCAACGATTTACAAAGGCTCCAGTCAAGATACTGATATAAACTATATATAACAAAGAGCATTTAATCTCGACAAATGGTTAAAATGTGCGTTGTTAAATAAGATATTTCTGCTATACTTACCGATTCTCCTGAGGACAACAGGCCCAGTGTAGGACACGCCAGGGATAGGTTAGGAAATCTTCGTCTCAAAGACTCGGCCTTCACCTGTTCAGGCACTAACAGGCAAATTTGTGGACTATGATGCATGGAGAAGTCATAGGGAAAGTCAATTCACCACAAATAGTATTTTACTGCAAATCAAATCCACATCCAGGTGTCCATATTTACACAAGATGGTGGCTGTGACCACAGATCGGTGGCCACTGCGGTCAAGCACTTACAGCTGCCCGAGGTTCAGGAACCACCAGGAGGAGGAGGATGATTGTAACGTTTGTACCTGTAGTACTGATGCTTGAAGCTGCTAGAGATTGTTGGTGGCGTACACAGTCGGGGACATGTGTAAGAATATGGTACTTGGCTGCCCTCGCTACTCTTGTGAACAATCCATGCATAGCATCTGTTGGATTTAATGTGCTTGTATTAAATATTCCCATACGAAACATTCTGGATTCGCGGCAATCTCTAGTGATACGAGGAAAGGGATTTCCATAGCTGTTCGTTACATGTTGACTGCATATGTGTGTCCTCCAGGAGTGCGTGCGGGCAGGAGTGTGTTCTAGAATCTTTAATAATTGGGAGGGATCAAATATATTTGTGTAAAGGCCAAGACTAATAAAATATTACATAATGGCTTGGTCTATCCATTAAGAATTGAACGTATATATAATATAAATTAAGAATAGTGAAGCATCAGGCGAGAGGAAGTCGTAACTAAGAAAAATAGGCTGTGGAGAAAGCTCATAATGATCTACATTACTAGGATGAGCCGATCACCAGCCATGAGACTTGCCACCGACGTCATTGGTACTGCAGGCCGCACACTGGTCTGTTCTCTGGAAAACGTAAGATTCTGAACAACTATCAGCTCAAACCCTCGCCGTTTTGTAAGGAACAACCCACCAATACCCAGATTCAAAGCTCTTGATGTAACATGTTGACTGTGTTTGTGTCCGACAGCCAGGAGTGCGTGCTGCAATATTGTTTGGAAGTAACGTTGCAGATTTCTAATGCAATTCCTGGATAAATACCGTTGCAGACTATCTGTTGTAGACGTGGCTAGTTTTGTACACAGTTACCACAATGGTCGGGTCACCCGGTTCACAATGGTCTATTTGCGTGTGTGAGGGCCGTATCACTGAGCAGGTCGATACCCTGTGAGCAGCGCCACAATGACACACCTTTAAAGGTGTACTGAGGATAAGTGAAAAGTAGACCAAACTGCTAAACTAGGTGTTAGCTATCCCAGATTCCACCTGGGAAAGTCATTTTACGACCTCCGTTGAAGGGAAATAAATTTATTCAGACCTAGGAGTGTCTCGGTTATTAGGTAGGAATGTGAATCGGCCCTCACTATAGAGAAACGTCAACAGGAAGTCGAGGATAGAGGAAATGGAAGCAGTTTTCAGACAACGAGGAGGGGCAGTTCACCGAGGTAGAGCACGTAGAGAAGAAAACTGCTAACGAGGCTACTCCCGGTATTTCGGTCAGCAACAATCCAGACATAATGTACCTAGAGAGAACAGCACCAGTCACACACCAGCCACTATCACTCTGCACATCTTTCCAAATTGCAGATTTAGAATTGCAAAATTCCAAAACCCATAATTCACACAAACAACTTCCCTACAGCATAAGGCATAGTAACGACAATGGAAAAGCGCCAACCAGAGCTCAAAAATTCCATCACGGTCAACGTTAAGAGAAATTATTAAAAAATGATAAACCAGACCAAAAGACTGCAAATTACCGAGATACGGTAACATTCCTGCAAGGAAAACCTGAATGCTTCGAAAAGCTGGACCCTTCAAAAAGAGACACAAACGTCGTGCTGTTGGAATATCCAGTAGACTTTCCTCTGGATCCAATCCTAGAACAGGGAAATCTTGAATGCAAAGCAGTGACACGTCAGGTTCCGGTGACTGTCATGGGACATACTCCAGAAATATTCATTCTTGAAATTTAGGGAATGTATTGACATGGTCCTGGAACACCTGCGCTGCTTCAGGTGTCAGAAATACGGCCACCATCAAACACGCTGCACCGGGCAGGAGAGATGTGTGCAGCCTGAGACATCCAACCAAAAACTGTACAGCCAAGCACAAGTTAATCCAGACCACAACAGCCATATGTCCAAGTTGAGGAAACATTATGCTTGGAGAACTACTACACGGAAAGGTGCAGGCCGCTTAGGTCAGGATAATCACAGACGAGCAGTACATACACCAACATTGTCTGGAACACCCGTGCACAGTCACAACAGAAGCCAACGCTCATAGAACACAATTCATCACACAACTCCAAATCAGAAAATGCACAACCACTGCAAAAATACAACATGGAAACAAAATACAACCTTTTTCAGTCTATAAAACAGATTTACAGTTTTACGGAGGTCCAGATGAAAAACATTGTAGATCATGGTCATGACCATTACCAATTGGTTACAGATGACGCAGAAATGCCCCTCAACAAGAGACTCTAGCAATCACTTGTGTAATAATGGAGAAGATCGTGCAGTAGATCAGTTACACAAAAACAGTACAAGACAAGAAGTAGCACAAGAGGACAAACACATGGACATAGACTACCAATAACAGTCGGATAGTCACATCAGACCATCAAGATCCACAAGACACTGCAGGAAGCAGTGACGCATCAAGATCAACGGTATCTTGCAATACAGGAGACGGATATAAACAATCAATTCAGTCCGATTTGCAGCGACACTGCTAGCGAAGTGGAGAGTATGGTGGTAGATTCCGAAGAAGAGTTCTACTAGGAAAGGCACACCAACAGAAACCGTTGTCTGTTCATTACGAATTCATTGGAACAAACGATGTCTTGGAAATAATAACCCACTCTTCAGGATGCTGCAATCGGTACAAAAGCAGATGTAATAGTTTAGCAGAAACTGTCTACCCAGCCACGAAATCCTTCAGATTAGCTGGATATCACCAATATATTTTACTGTATGAACAGGGGAGACGATGGGTTAATGATCCTCGTAGATTAAAACCATCCCAAAGAAGAAAATAGACCCAGGTTCGTGTGGTGATGAGTAGAGGTATTAGAACTAACAGTGAATATGGCTAATATCGAGCTCCTCGTATATAACGTCTACAAGCCCCTAGATGTAAACTAGCAGAGGAAGTGCTTGCCATGGAGGTGCATGATACAATTATTACCCTAGGATTTTAATGCTCTTAATCAGGAGGTAGGTGTGACTGGGCAAGACAATGCAGATAAGTGCCATTTTGCTAAAGATCTAAGAGAAGTACCTGAGATTACACTTTTCATCCCTGGGGACCTCCCCCCCATCCTCCACACATTGAAGGAGGTTCTAAAGTTAATCTTGACTGCACTCGAGCACCAGGCGAAGTGTGAAGTTGATCCGGTGATGACCAGTGACCACTATGATACTATTACAACACTAAACATAAAGATCTCCTACACCACCTGTATAACTTACATGGAATGTAATATAAAGGCCAACTGAAATATATACCAGGACGAGCTTGAAAAATGACATGCTACATACTCTCCACCAAGGATTCGGACATATGAGACCAATCTCCAGAAAGCCATTACAGCTGCTGAAACTGCTATTCTAGTCATTATCCCAGGAAACACAAAACATAAGAACTATTTATTTCATAGTAAGGAAATTAAAAAACAAAACCACAGTCAACATCTTCAGAAAACAAAAAACATCTCTAAAGAAACCGCACACCAGTAGGAGGAACTTTGCTTAGAACAATATCAGAAGTTAGTTTCTAAAGAGTAAAAGGAGGCAAGATGGTGTGAATGTTGTCACTCAAAATGAGCATTGTAGTCCTGGAAAGATATAGGGACATTAAATTCCTGCAATGGTCAGAAGGCAGAAATGAAAAACTGGAAGGGTTGACGGCCATTCAAGAGAGCATAGGTACATGTGACGAATGTGATACTCCCTTTACTAAAACAAGAACTAATCAGAGCCAAAAAAGAAAATGGTGGCAATAACACTGCACCTCGTGCTGATAACATTACATATTCAATAATGGCACATGTAGACATCGTTCCGATTACTAAACCGAAAGGCAATGGCAATTACAGACCTCTTTCATTAACATCATGTATTAGAAAAATTGCAGAACTGATGGTCGTAGAGAGGCTACTGTGAAAGACTGGAGACCAATATATGAATATATTTGGTTTTACTATAGTAGGTACTGTAAACTACATGGCAATAGGAAGGAAGTGTCTTCAAACTTGCAAGCCAATACGCATTATTTTTTTTTTACACATTAATTATAAAATTGTAAAGAGAAAAATGCATGGAGTCAATATTCAAAGGTATGCCAGAGTAAAGCTGAAAGGTCTAGTGTCAGACTACACTTGTATGAGTACTTGTATGGTACTCCACAAGGAGTCGTCCTCAGTCCTATTCTTGTTAACGAGGTTTTCTATATGGATGTTAAAATGACATTTGTAGGAGTTAAATTGCTAAGCTTTGCTGATGATATAGTAGTAGTCGTGACAGGTCCTTCACTTTTTTAATAAAGCACAAGTGGCGCTAAATAAATGAAACATCTGAATGCAGCATTTTATGACCAAAAATATTTGCACACAAATCTAGGACAATGAAACTAGGTGACTGCACTCCAGAATGCACTCTATTAAGACCAAAGAACATAAAAACAGCGCCTTTCAAATGAAGTAGGCTAAAAGACTCAAAAGCCCACAGGTGTGGATGGAATTAAATCCAAAGTCTTAATGGAACTGGCAGAAGAACTATGCCTACCGCTGAAAGTACTTGACACAAAATCTCTGGACCATAGGGTAGTCCTCTCCTAGATTTGAAATATGGAAATGTCCCTCCTATTTTCAAGAACGGCAGAAAGAAGTAGATATAAAACTACCAGCCGATCAGCTTGACATCACACCTGCAAGAACATGGAGAGAGTCCTCTCTATCCATGGGAGGGAGGGAATAAAATATTGGGAAATATTGCAGGGCGGGAGGGAATAAAATATTGGGGAACATTGCAGGGAGGGAATATATCACCATTGCAATCTTATACAATCATCACATGGATTGTTAAACAGATTGTGCCTTATAAACTTGATCACATTTTTGGGAATGGTAACCAGAGACTCGAAGACCTTTCAGTGACCTTCCGATAAGGAAAAAAAGATAATGGTTCAAATGTGTAAATCTCGGGTGCGTCCCCCATTTGGATTACTGTATACAGGCATGGAGACCTCATTTTCAGGAGGACATAGCTGCTCTGGAGGTGGTGCATCATTGGGCAACAAGTCATCCCTAACCTGTCCTCTTAATATTTCGTCACTTTCCCTTCGTTTGCCGGTATGGCCAAAAGTGGACTTAATTTGAAATGAGGCTCACGATAGTGATGTACTGTCCCGTTTCCTGTTTTGAGTCGTCTGGCTTAATCAGATTGATAGGAAACTTTCGATTAACGGTTTTCATGACGTTTTGAAACCCTAGATCTTCCTGCCCTCGTAACCTTCCAGAGGACCCATAACTTGCTGTTTTAGAAAACAAAAATCCAAAATTTATTTTCAATTATTTTTCATTTTCAAATTACGTCCATTTTCGGCGATACGGGCAAACGGCCAAATTCAGATGTAATTGGTAAGAGGACAGGATGCGCCAGTCATCTCTCATATCATGAACGTTTGAAGGCCACAGGACTAACACTGCAAACCAGGCATTACAGGGCGGATCTCCTTGAAACTTTAAAAATACTGAACATGTTAAAGGATGTAGACTCCGGATATTTTCTTCAGACGGTCAGATGTATCACAAACAAGGTGCAACGGTTTTAAGCTCAACAAGCCACAATGTAGGACTGAGGACAGGAGATGCTGTTTCACCTACAGTTCACATTAATCCATTGAAACGCCTACCCACCAAAGCCATAACTGCCAAAATTGTTTTAAAATATACGTGGAAAATATCATAAAGGTAAATGGTGGGGACCTTCGACATGCCGCCGGCTTCCTGTCTTCGAGGCCACTAGGGTTAGTGGTCCTCTCGTAAATCAGGCACCTTGTTAATTCAAGACATTAATCTACAGTGGCTTACTCGATGCCAATATCTTGGCGTATGGATAGATTCTAAGATGACCTTCACACAGGAAATTCAATATCTGAGAAAGGCAAAATTGCAACTGAATATGATAGCAATCACAGGGCCCCGTCTAGGAACAGGACAGTGCTAATGTTTTACTTGCCTTACTCCCTCCTTCTCCTGGCCATTGGGCATTTGTTGTGGTTATTCCAAACGAAGCAATGCAAGACATAACAGGGGCTCCCAGATGGACGAAAATATTATGGCTAAAACGTAATATTGATTAAGTCTTAGGCTTAATATAATACTTACGTAATATAATAATTACCAACTGGGTGCCATGTCATGTAAGAATACTGGGGGAATGCCTTTGTAGATGAAGCTGCAAAACTTGTAACAAAGAGAAAACATGTGAACATTTACATACCAGAATATTGCATAGAATAAGCAAATAATTAAGAGATAGACGAATGCAGAAGATGTAGTGACCACAACACCGCAGCTGCAACCTCAGGATCTGTGGGAGGTTACAAAAATTTGACCAACTATGAACCACTTATTTTGAAGAATGGAATCATTAAGAGTAGTATTACACCAGGCTTCAATTACTTAAATGTAAGGATATGGTTGAGACAGGTCTTGAGCAGCACAAGCAGGCCAGAGGTGGAAAGATTCAAATCCACCCTACAAACGTGCTAGGTGACCAAAAGAATTTTTTAGTTTGTGAGAAAAGTGCGAGTTTAAAGATTTTTACAAATTAAGCTTTAAAGAATTTGCAAGGGCAGGTATTAGCCTATTCCCCAAATTTGGAGCTTGTGACAGTTAAAGGCAAGTAGGTCTCCACCCTTGAGCGGTGACCCTGGGATACCCAGGATGTAGCAAGATACATGATTGACCACATAACTGCACCTTCCTCCAATCTAAAGTTGACCCGAGATTATCACGTGTGGGAATTTCCCAGCAGGTCTTTATATTAAGTTATAACTGAGTGGACTGTATGATTGATTTAAAGACCTACTAGGCGTTACCACTTACACAACCTTGGGAGGTTGATTTAATATTGCTAAATCAATCTTATAATATGATGTAATCATGAATTTAGTAAATCATGGTAATTAACAAATTTCTTTAAAGTTAGTAGACTACAATTATCAATTACTAAGTTAGGAGGGCTTAGCTACAGAGTTGATTTGCTCGAGTGGAAATTTTTCGAGACTCGGTCCAAATTTTCGCCTAGTTGATGTGTCGAGGCCAATTAGGCTCCATGAGGCGCCAGTAAACCTAAGTTGAGGCGGCGTGCTCCCAGGTTGCTTCTCTACATTGTGGATAACATACAATGTAACTCCTGCAAATGCTGATATTTCCCCAGTTAATCTCAAATGAGCAGACTAGCTTCCTATTTAGGCCTAAATTTACTGTTTAAATTCTCCTGCGGCGTAACGGCTGGTTAATTTTATCAAGGGTAAATATAACCATAAATCCCAGTAGAATGTTAATAACTGACCGGACACAATTTCCCTTGGGTGAAGCTAGCAGAAATTCTGGGAGCCGTGGTACGTCGGATGACCCACATATTAGACGATGCTAGTTGGCATGCTTCAACAGGGCCAGAGGTGGAAAGCTCGTGTTGACGTGAAAGACTGTGCGCAAGTGACGCATTCTCATTCTATTTATCTCGTTCACTAACGAGACGATATTGACGTCCTTTTTCGCCCTAATATTTTAAATCAAATACCAGAGAACAATTTTCCATTGTTCATAACATTGGATCGAAAGGTTTTCCGTGATTAATAGCACATTTAAGAAATACTGAATACGTGACGTTATTATTATTTTGCCCGTGAAGCAACATGTCACGGATGTGGAAATTCAGCTTGGGATGGAAGTACACTTTAATAGCCCACCATTTTTTTGCGCTTCCTCGCTAGAAATTTAAAATTTAATTACCTAAAACAACACATTAATCTTGCTGCGTTACGGGCAAGTGCTTTGGGTGTCAGAAATTTCAGACATCACGAGCGAGCCAAACAAGCTACGAAACAGCTCATAGGCCTTAACTGTTACTGTTACCTCAGACCTGGACATGGAAGGATGTATGATTGAGTGCTTAAAGATTTTTGCAGGATTCCCTTTTGTGCTGTAGAGTTAACCTTCATAGAGGAAACAATAGACCTCTGAATTACTAGAGTAGTAGCCGATGACCTTCTGAAGAGCAGAAGCAGATATGAAGAGCAGATATGATGAGGCTGAACAGGTAAGACTGATGGAGGCCCTAGTGAGGGGTCGTCTCACAGCCTTATGAAGTGACTAAGGACATCGCCACAAGTGTAGGAGTAAATGTGGGTAGTGAAGTGTTACCCTCCAGGTCTTAAGGCAGTCCTGACGAAGTGAGGGAGTCTGTAAGTCGGTGACCAGTGACATTTGTTCAGGAAGTGCCAGTGTGAAAATGGCCAGTAAAATTGTTCACTGAAACTCTGAAAAAATGCATTGACACGAAATATTACTCACTGATGCGGGAGGGCAGTGATAAGAGCTCTGTCGAAGCTGAGAAACTATTGGTCAGCAGACAGTGTTAAGTATTGGCCAACAAGTAGTGACAGTGGTTGTGTGGCTCTCGGCGCATGTGTAGGTTATTAGTGTGGGAAGTCAGTTTCCTACAGCTACACGGGGGTGTAGCTGTCGGAAACTGACAGAGGGGGGGGGGGGCGAGCACTAGTAGAGCAACAAGCCTTTGCAACAGCATTCCTCTAAAAGGGAAAAAAAGAAAAGGAAAACACTCTAAAGGTTCGGGAAAGTACCTGGGAACGTGACCTGTGACACGAGGAAGCCCAGTAGTGGACGGCTCAGCTGTGAGGAATCTTGAATGTGAAGCAAATGAGTACCCACTGAGACTACAGATTTTTTATTATTATTATATTTACATGCAATGCATGCTAAGAAATACAATAAAACAAGGTCATGAGAACGAAACATAACACCAGCCTGAAGGGCGCACAATAATTACAACACATAGCATAACAAACCACAGGTCCCATTCACACAGCAATCACAGACTACTCAAAATGCTCATACTTATCCGGCCACTCCGCCGCCGGGAACCGAACACAATATGCCTCCCAAAGCAACATGTTATCCGGAACAGGGTTACTATGAACCGTACGAGGATCAGGCATCAACTCCGGCCACCCACAACAAAACACAGAGCCTGCAGAACCCAGACAGAAGAAGGGCTCCATGGAACAGGATGAACGCGGTCAACAATGTCAAACAGCAAGGGTTTCTCAGCATCATACACCCCGCCGGAGGCCAAGACGAGAGGGAGGGGCTTCTTCCCACTGGGAGCCTCCTCGGCTACCTCACAGGGCCCCGCGTCATCCACAGGACGTTGCACCTGCAGGGACCCCCCACGCCGGGCATCCTTCTTCAGCACCAGCACGAGGCCTCGGCCCGCACCAGCATCCTCACCACCCACGTCCGTAGGAGCGACCACCTCCCACTGCGGAGAACCTTCTGCAGAAGAAATATCAGGAGGTAAATAATTTGCACAAACATTGTCATCAGCAGGCACATGGACGTCAGCAACCACCATCGACGTAGAGTGCGAAGCACCCGAACTACCACATCATCGCCCAAAGATCCCACCAGCGTTGAAATCCTCCACATAAGCCCAAGCGGTAGAAAAACGCCGGGAACGCTTCGACTCCGGCCGCACATCCTCAGAGCCGGAGCTGGATCCAGAACCATGGCCTCACAAGCCGTGCGAACCGACGCCCGTTGCAGAACGGCAGCAGCCTCAACCACAGGGGGACCGGGCCGCACACATCCAGATGCTCCGCAGCCCCCCCCCCCCCCCACACCCAGCACAGCCGTGACACCTGGCGAGGGCCAGTCGCAGCAGCAGAAGATGAGGAAGATGAAATATGTTGCGACTTGCAGAGACCATCCGGAAGACTCACGGGAGCAGCTGGGACAGCAACAGCGCAGGAAGATCAGCCAACGACACCGTNTATTCTCCATTTTAAACTAGGTAGATTGAAGTCTCATGGAAGGTAATATCTGGTACTGGTTTGCTAGGTTATCAAGGATATTCTCTATTAATAACACCCCATCCTCTCTCAAGAACGTCAACGAATGCTGTGTAAAGAAATGGAAATGATCGAGATAAGCTATCAAAATCTTAACATGCAAGAGGCAGAAAAAAAAAAAGGCTATCAGAGAAAGGAAGGAATAAAAGATTTTTCTCCCCTGAAAAAGCTAGAGGGCAAATTACATCTAGCATCGAGTTCCTGCATAAGGAAATGAACCTTCAGAGATAAAGAAGCGAGTGAAATACAGAGGATACAACACGATTATTTTAAGCGAGCCCCTAAACACACTAAACATCAATAATTGAAACAAATTCTTCAGGAATGTAATACCAAATCATTATCTGATGTAACCACCTGAATCTTAACACTTTAACGCACGAGGTAAGCAAAAAAAGTTGGGCTATGTGCCCCTGGCGCTTCGCGCAGCCAAGCGGTGAGACCGAAAAGTGTATACTCTTTTTAATCTCCTGACACTAATTGTAGGCGTACGTATTTAAATTTGGTATCACTGTGTTCGCAATAGAATTGTCTATAAGAACATACGTATAAAATGCCGTCAATTCATAAGGCATATCAACAACCAATAAAAAACTATTGACATCACTTGCCGAGAGCGCCAAACAGCAACAAAATGTTTCCATTCTCGTAATGGTTGTGAAGCCCACAGTTGTCCTACATCGTTAATTTTGGTATCATCGGAATCGCAATTAAATTCTCTATACGGACATATGCATATAAATATAGAATCAATGTCGCAACTGACCCACAAGAGTGTGGGAAGTGGCTGAAGTGTTACCCGCGGCGGCATATCGCCGAAAATGACATCGAAAAGTGTATTTTCAATTTACTGTCCTGACATTATTTTTGGATGTACGCATTTAATTTTTGTACCAATGTGTTCGCAATAGAATGTTCTATAAGAATATAAGTATAAACCGTCAAATAAGAATGCGTTCGACCGGCAACAAATATAAAAAGTACGTCGATCATACGGGTCGCGTCAATAATGCAATAGTTTTACCACGAAGATTCACTGACATGACATTTTCTTCAATAAGCTCTTCTGTTATTAGAGAAAACGTACAATTTCATGGCGAACATTTCTAAACTATCCCCAAGAAAATCGAAGCAAAAATGGATTTATACAAATATTTTTATTTTAACTGGGGTACTGTTAAAAGTGCGGGACCGTAAGAACAACCATAACGAGCCGGCTAGTTATTAATGCGCGAAAGTGTCGGCGCGCATGAAACTTTTTCAAGAGTAGACTTTGAAGCACAAATTATTCCTCGTCCTGTGACGGTATATGTACTGGTAGCTAGTTGTAGTGCTGCTAGTTGTTTGTGTAGAGGTCAGCCTGTTGTTTAACCTGACACTGATAGTCTGTGTGCAAGTATTTCTGTAAGACCTGTATGCTACTACAGTTTGTCCTGTATATGACTGGACTGTGATATCGATGTGAACAGTTCTCGTGGGATCTTCAAAATTGATGAGGCAATTATTTAAGTGTGACGGCTTTGGAAAGAGCAGGATTCTAAACACCCTAGTGGCGGGTGTATATAGTACCTGAATTGTGGTATACAAATGAAGAGGGATATCAGTGACAGGAATATTGCATTTAAAAGAAATGTAGAGTTTCGTGAGATTGTATGCATTTTTACTCGGCCATTTATCACACAAGGAGTAAGTTGGTATGTTACACCATTTAGTGTGTTAACGGCACATAATAATTTGTCGCCCAGCAATGCTGAAGATGGTGTCTCATGATCTGAAGGGAAAAGGTCGTGTTGACTTGAATGATTCTCTTTAGTATGGTTAGAAGCTTCAGTTCTTTCCTCATTTTGATGATTCTTGTGCATCTTGGGCACCAAGAATTACCCTCGTGGCCTCATCCTGTATTACTTCTACTTTGTACAAAACACAGGCGGGGAAACAAAGTGCAAGGCATGATAATCAACTAGGGATCTAACAAACATGTTAGTCTAGCATATTTAACATTTATACCAATATTCTTACTAGTATTTTCAGTGATTTGGCTTTTAACCAACGATGTAGGTCGTTTACAATGTCACTGATGATACCTACTCCAAGGTATTTGTGCTGCCCACATGTTTTTATTGTTTGGTTGTTAACTTTGAAAGCTAGAGGCGCACTGGCTGTTTTTGGGGAGAGAAAGTGATGGATTAAGTTAAAGACCGAATTCAATGCTTTTAGCAGCGAGTTAATCAAGTAGAGATTGCAGTCTCGTTTGGATATTTGAACCAAACAAATTTCGTCGACATAAGATGACGGCTTCATCAGCTAGTGTGGAACTAACAGTTTTCGTGCATTAGGACATTGAACTGTGTTGCGCAAAGCGCACAACTCTGGTGTGTACCCAAATCAAAGGGTGCAGAATGTTTACTTTTGACCCCATTGAAATAACTGAGGCGGTTCTGATACTCGGGTACCCCTTGAGCTATATCAAGTCTTCCATTAACCCCAAAGAGGCTAATCGTTCTAAGATTTATTTTCCCTTTTTTGCTGTATCAAAAGCAGTTTTGAGGTCAATAAATGCCGCCTAAGAGCATGGTCCCTGTAACAAAATATTCAGCAAAGCAAGTTTAAATGCGTCTTCCAGTAAGGGAACCATTCAGGTTAGGGGCAAGTTGGGGTCTAATTTCAAACATTAACCTGTCGAGTGTAATCCTCTCAAGAACTTAACACTTAAATGATGTCAGACATGGAGTCTGAAGGCACAAAGAAATCACATTAATGTGATGTATCAATGAGAAAATGAGTAGGAGCTTGAGAGAAGGATTAGAATCTCTGCTCTGTGTACTCCCAAGCATCCCAGGCTGGAATTCTTTTTGACAGTCTTGGTGCACTTGTCTAAGGCGTTTTCTTGGGAGTCCTCAGAGCTTAGGTTCGACTCCTCCTCACGGCTCCTACTGATTTTTTCGTATGAGTCAGAATGTTTGTGAATTTGGCTTTGGGTATTATTAGTCGGTATCCAGCGGTCAGGTAAGATACCATGCCTCAGATTTTGATTAATTAGTTCTAGCAGAGGACTATAGTAGGGGAATTGAGTATGTAACAGATACCTCTTGTCCTGGTTTGCAAAGCAGTTGCAAGAATTGAAAACGTGGGGTGAGTCATGTTAGAATGGTGTTCCATTCAAAGTTGCAAGCTTAGAAAACGG
>WNGS01162360.1:11486-27192 GCA_020271785.1 Procambarus virginalis | reverse complement strand
CTCGCTCTCAAGCACGCATACACTCTCACATGCATACATTGTAATACCTTGCCCTCTCTCAACCCCACTCGCACACTGTATGACATAACTCTCTCTCTCTCTCTCTTGTCTCTGCTTCTCTGTCTGTTACCGTCTCTCTATGTTTTTCGGCTGTTATTTTCTTTCTGTTTCTCGCCCTCAGTCTTTTGTGTGCATGTGTCCTTTTTTTTTTCTTCTACAGCAATTCCGGCCCATTGCTGGGAAACGAACAGCTGCTCGAGCGCTCGCTTTCTGGCGGTAGTGTGGCCAGCTCGGGCACTGCCTCCAACATTTTCAGACCCTGGGGGAAAATGGCTGAACGAATAAAAAAAAATATATACATATATATATATATATATATATATATATATATATATATATATATATATATATATATATATATATATAGAGAGAGAGAGAGAGAGAGAGAAAATACACATCCCATGCACCATGAAGATAAGCCCACATACAGGAACACTGCTGGCAACCTCACCACCAGGACTCCCTCGAAGACTACATTTCCTGTGGCCTCCAGACTGGAGCGAGAGTGTCCCCTGGAGTGCCAGTCAGACCTCGGCAGTGCCAGCACAATGTGCTCAGGGTGTCGTTGGGGGTTCTTCCAGACGCCTTCCAACCTTACCCCTTATTTCCCAACCCTTTTCCAGTTGCTGTTTGCTGTTGTGGAGCCTTGTAGAGGCTGATGGTCCGCCTGGTGGTAGTGTACATCACCTCGCAACTGTATACACGTGTAGCGTCTTGGGAATACTGCGGTAACTTGTACCCGTTATGGCATACAGAAGCTCTCCAGAACCTACCGAAGGACTCCAGATTCTACCGGGGTGTCACAGACCCGACCGGGGCGCCCCAGACCCGACTGGAGCGCCCAAGACCCGACTGAAGCGCCCCAGACCCGACTGGAGCGCCCAAGACCCGACTGGAGCGCCCAAGACCCGACTGGAGCGCCCAGACCCGACTGGAGCGCCCAAGACCCGACTGGAGCGCCCAAGACCCGACTGGAGCGCCCAAGACCTGACTGGAGCGCCCAAGACCCGACTGGAGCGCCCAAGACCCGACTGGGCGCCCCAGACCCGACTGGAGCGCCCAAGACCCGACTGGAGCGCCCAAGACCCGACTGGAGCGCCCCAGACCCGACTGGAGCGCCCAAGACCCGACTGGAGCGCCCCAGACCCGACTGGAGCGCCCAAGACCCGACTGGAGCGCCCCAAACCCGACTGGAGCGCCCCAGACCCGACCGGAGCGCACCAGACCCGACTGGAGCGCCCCAGACCCGACTGGAGCGCCCCAGACCCGACCGGAGGGCCCCAGACCCGACCGGGTCAGAGTGCCCCTGACTTTCCTGATGCTTACGTGAGGGCCACACCCGGCAGAGGCGCATCTCTCGCTGGTCACTCAGCCTCAGTTATGAATAAATTACACTCAGACTGCAAGTGTGGCGGCCATGTTGAACATGTCAGCCATGAGGGCGGGCCATTCTATTTCTATTTCCCCCCCCCCTTCCCCGTCTCCCCCCCCCCCCCGCCCGGGGTGGGGGGAGGGGAATAGAAATAGAAAAATTATAGTTTCCGCATAGCTAGGAAAAATTACTAATCAATGGATTATCCATTACCTGGATATTGTAATGCTGAGGCTGCCTGTCCGCACAACTACCATCCCCCCCCCACTATTTCCTCCCTCCAAGTAAATGGGAAAGTTTACTTTTCGTGCATGTGTTTCAACTTTTAAAAAGCTCATGGCTGATATAATGAGGTTTACTTGAAAAGTGGCGTTGGATTACAGTTTTGTTGTGGCGAGATGTGATGAAGGGTGTGGAGGAGGAGGTGTGGAGGTGCAGGTGTGGAGGTGCAGGTGTGGAGGAGGAGGTGTGGAGGTGCAGGTGGAGTGTGTGGAAGGAAGAGGAGGATGGGAAGGATTCACGGGGTGGTGGAGGGAGGGTGTGTTGTGTTGTAAGTGTTGTACACGGGTTACTGTTGGTCGTGAGTGTTGTACACGGGTTACTGTTGGTCGTGAGTGTTGTACACGGGTTACTGTTGGTCGTGAGTGTTGTACACGGGTTACTGTTGGTGGTGAGTGTTGTACACGGGTTACTGTTGGTCGTGAGTGTTGTACACGGGTTACTGTTGGTCGTGAGTGTTGTACACGGGTTACTGTTGGTCGTGAGTGTTGTACACGGGTTACTGTTGGTCGTGAGTGTTGTACACGGGTTACTGTTGGTCGTGAGTGTTGTACACGGGTTACTGTTGGTCGTGAGTGTTGTACACGGGTTACTGTTGGTCGTGAGTGTTGTACACGGGTTACTGTTGGTCGTGAGTGTTGTACACGGGTTACTGTTGGTCGTGAGTGTTGTACACGGGTTACTGTTGGTCGTGAGTGTTGTACACGGGTTACTGTTGGTCGTGAGTGTTGTACACGGGTTACTGTTGGTCGTGAGTGTTGTACACGGGTTACTGTTGGTCGTGAGTGTTGTACACGGGTTACTGTTGGTCGTGAGTGTTGTACACGGGTTACTGTTGGTGGTGAGTGTTGTACACGGGTTACTGTTGGTCGTGAGTGTTGTACACGGGTTACTGTTGGTCGTGAGTGTTGTACACGGGTTACTGTTGGTCGTGAGTGTTGTACACGGGTTACTGTTGGTCGTGAGTGTTGTACACGGGTTACTGTTGGTCGTGAGTGTTGTACACGGGTTACTGTTGGTCGTGAGTGTTGTACACGGGTTACTGTTGGTCGTGAGTGTTGTACACGGGTTACTGTTGGTCGTGAGTGTTGTACACGGGTTACTGTTGGTCGTGAGTGTTGTACACGGGTTACTGTTGGTCGTGAGTGTTGTACACGGGTTACTGTTGGTCGTGAGTGTTGTACACGGGTTACTGTTGGTCGTGAGTGTTGTACACGGGTTACTGTTGGTCGTGAGTGTTGTACACGGGTTACTGTTGGTCGTGAGTGTTGTACACGGGTTACTGTTGGTCGTGAGTGTTGTACACGGGTTACTGTTGGTCGTGAGTGTTGTACACGGGTTACTGTTGGTCGTGAGTGTTGTACACGGGTTACTGTTGGTCGTGAGTGTTGTACACGGGTTACTGTTGGTCGTGAGTGTTGTACACGGGTTACTGTTGGTCGTGAGTGTTGTACACGGGTTACTGTTGGTCGTGAGTGTTGTACACGGGTTACTGTTGGTCGTGAGTGTTGTACACGGGTTACTGTTAGTGGTGAGTGTTGTACACTGGGTTACTGTTGGTCGTGAGTGTTGTACACGGGTTACTGTTAGTGGTGAGTGTTGTACACTGGGTTACTGTTGGTCGTGAGTGTTGTACACGGGTTACTGTTAGTGGTGAGTGTTGTACACTGGGTTACTGTTGGTCGTGAGTGTTGTACCCGGGTTACTGTTAGTGGTGAGTGTTGTACACGCGTTACTGTTGGTCGTGAGTGTTGTACACTGGGTTACTGTTGGTCGTGAGTGTTGTACACGGGTTACTGTTGGTCGTGAGTGTTGTACACGGGTTACTGTTGGTGGTGAGTGTTGTACACGGGTTACTGTTGGTCGTGAGTGTTGTACACGGGTTACTGTTGGTCGTGAGTGTTGTACACGGGTTACTGTTGGTCGTGAGTGTTGTACACGGGTTACTGTTGGTCGTGAGTGTTGTACACGGGTTACTGTTGGTCGTGAGTGTTGTACACGGGTTACTGTTGGTCGTGAGTGTTGTACACGGGTTACTGTTGGTCGTGAGTGTTGTACACGGGTTACTGTTGGTCGTGAGTGTTGTACACTGGGTTACTGTTGGTCGTGAGTGTTGTACACGGGTTACTGTTAGTGGTGAGTGTTGTACACTGGGTTACTGTTGGTCGTGAGTGTTGTACACGGGTTACTGTTAGTGGTGAGTGTTGTACACTGGGTTACTGTTGGTCGTGAGTGTTGTACACGGGTTACTGTTAGTGGTGAGTGTTGTACACGGGTTACTGTTGGTCGTGAGTGTTGTACACGGGTTACTGTTGGTCGTGAGTGTTGTACACTGGGTTACTGTTGGTCGTGAGTGTTGTACACGGGTTACTGTTGGTCGTGAGTGTTGTACACGGGTTACTGTTAGTGGTGAGTGTTGTACACGGGTTACTGTTGGTCGTGAGTGTTGTACACGGGTTACTGTTAGTGGTGAGTGTTGTACACGGGTTACTGTTGGTCGTGAGTGTTGTACACGGGTTACTGTTGGTCGTGAGTGTTGTACACGGGTTACTGTTGGTCGTGAGTGTTGTACACGGGTTACTGTTGGTCGTGAGTGTTGTACACGGGTTACTGTTGGTCGTGAGTGTTGTACACGGGTTACTGTTGGTCGTGAGTGTTGTACACGGGTTACTGTTGGTCGTGAGTGTTGTACACGGGTTACTGTTGGTGGTGAGTGTTGTACACGGGTTACTGTTGGTCGTGAGTGTTGTACACGGGTTACTGTTGGTCGTGAGTGTTGTACACGGGTTACTGTTGGTCGTGAGTGTTGTACACGGGTTACTGTTGGTCGTGAGTGTTGTACACGGGTTACTGTTGGTCGTGAGTGTTGTACACGGGTTACTGTTGGTCGTGAGTGTTGTACACGGGTTACTGTTGGTCGTGAGTGTTGTACACGGGTTACTGTTGGTCGTGAGTGTTGTACACGGGTTACTGTTGGTCGTGAGTGTTGTACACGGGTTACTGTTGGTCGTGAGTGTTGTACACGGGTTACTGTTGGTCGTGAGTGTTGTACACGGGTTACTGTTGGTCGTGAGTGTTGTACACGGGTTACTGTTGGTCGTGAGTGTTGTACACGGGTTACTGTTGGTCGTGAGTGTTGTACACGGGTTACTGTTGGTGGTGAGTGTTGTACACGGGTTACTGTTGGTCGTGAGTGTTGTACACGGGTTACTGTTGGTCGTGAGTGTTGTACACGGGTTACTGTTGGTCGTGAGTGTTGTACACGGGTTACTGTTGGTCGTGAGTGTTGTACACGGGTTACTGTTGGTGGTGAGTGTTGTACACGGGTTACTGTTGGTCGTGAGTGTTGTACACGGGTTACTGTTGGTCGTGAGTGTTGTACACGGGTTACTGTTGGTCGTGAGTGTTGTACACGGGTTACTGTTGGTCGTGAGTGTTGTACACGGGTTACTGTTGGTCGTGAGTGTTGTACACGGGTTACTGTTGGTCGTGAGTGTTGTACACGGGTTACTGTTGGTCGTGAGTGTTGTACACGGGTTACTGTTGGTCGTGAGTGTTGTACACGGGTTACTGTTGGTCGTGAGTGTTGTACACGGGTTACTGTTGTGGTGAGTGTTGTACACGGGTTACTGTTGGGTGAGTGTTGTACACGGGTTACTGTTGGTCGTGAGTGTTGTACACGGGTTACTGTTAGTGGTGAGTGTTGTACACGGGTTACTGTTGGTCGTGAGTGTTGTACACGGGTTACTGTTGGTCGTGAGTGTTGTACACGGGTTACTGTTGGTCGTGAGTGTTGTACACGGGTTACTGTTGGTCGTGAGTGTTGTACACGGGTTACTGTTGGTCGTGAGTGTTGTACACGGGTTACTGTTGGTCGTGAGTGTTGTACACGGGTTACTGTTGGTCGTGAGTGTTGTACACGGGTTACTGTTGGTCGTGAGTGTTGTACACGGGTTACTGTTGGTCGTGAGTGTTGTACACGGGTTACTGTTGGTCGTGAGTGTTGTACACGGGTTACTGTTGGTCGTGAGTGTTGTACACGGGTTACTGTTGGTCGTGAGTGTTGTACACGGGTTACTGTTGGTCGTGAGTGTTGTACACGGGTTACTGTTGGTCGTGAGTGTTGTACACGGGTTACTGTTGGTCGTGAGTGTTGTACACGGGTTACTGTTGGTCGTGAGTGTTGTACACGGGTTACTGTTGGTCGTGAGTGTTGTACACGGGTTACTGTTGGTCGTGAGTGTTGTACACGGGTTACTGTTGGTCGTGAGTGTTGTACACGGGTTACTGTTGGTGGTGAGTGTTGTACACGGGTTACTGTTGGTCGTGAGTGTTGTACACGGGTTACTGTTGGTGGTGAGTGTTGTACACGGGTTACTGTTGGTCGTGAGTGTTGTACACGGGTTACTGTTGGTCGTGAGTGTTGTACACGGGTTACTGTTGGTCGTGAGTGTTGTACACGGGTTACTGTTGGTCGTGAGTGTTGTACACGGGTTACTGTTGGTCGTGAGTGTTGTACACGGGTTACTGTTGGTCGTGAGTGTTGTACACGGGTTACTGTTGGTCGTGAGTGTTGTACACGGGTTACTGTTGGTCGTGAGTGTTGTACACGGGTTACTGTTGGTCGTGAGTGTTGTACACGGGTTACTGTTGGTCGTGAGTGTTGTACACGGGTTACTGTTGGTCGTGAGTGTTGTACACGGGTTACTGTTGGTCGTGAGTGTTGTACACGGGTTACTGTTGGTCGTGAGTGTTGTACACGGGTTACTGTTGGTCGTGAGTGTTGTACACGGGTTACTGTTGGTCGTGAGTGTTGTACACGGGTTACTGTTGGTGGTGAGTGTTGTACACGGGTTACTGTTGGTCGTGAGTGTTGTACACGGGTTACTGTTGGTCGTGAGTGTTGTACACGGGTTACTGTTGGTCGTGAGTGTTGTACACGGGTTACTGTTGGTCGTGAGTGTTGTACACGGGTTACTGTTGGTCGTGAGTGTTGTACACGGGTTACTGTTGGTCGTGAGTGTTGTACACGGGTTACTGTTGGTCGTGAGTGTTGTACACGGGTTACTGTTGGTCGTGAGTGTTGTACACGGGTTACTGTTGGTCGTGAGTGTTGTACACGGGTTACTGTTGGTCGTGAGTGTTGTACACGGGTTACTGTTGGTCGTGAGTGTTGTACACGGGTTACTGTTGGTCGTGAGTGTTGTACACGGGTTACTGTTGGTCGTGAGTGTTGTACACGGGTTACTGTTGGTCGTGAGTGTTGTACACGGGTTACTGTTGGTCGTGAGTGTTGTACACGGGTTACTGTTGGTCGTGAGTGTTGTACACGGGTTACTGTTGGTCGTGAGTGTTGTACACGGGTTACTGTTGGTCGTGAGTGTTGTACACGGGTTACTGTTGGTCGTGAGTGTTGTACACGGGTTACTGTTGGTCGTGAGTGTTGTACACGGGTTACTGTTGGTCGTGAGTGTTGTACACGGGTTACTGTTGGTCGTGAGTGTTGTACACGGTTACTGTTGGTCGTGAGTGTTGTACACGGGTTACTGTTGGTCGTGAGTGTTGTACACGGGTTACTGTTGGTCGTGAGTGTTGTACACGGGTTACTGTTGGTCGTGAGTGTTGTACACGGGTTACTGTTGGTCGTGAGTGTTGTACACGGGTTACTGTTGGTCGTGAGTGTTGTACACGGGTTACTGTTGGTCGTGAGTGTTGTACACGGGTTACTGTTGGTCGTGAGTGTTGTACACGGGTTACTGTTGGTCGTGAGTGTTGTACACGGGTTACTGTTGGTGGTGAGTGTTGTACACGGGTTACTGTTGGTCGTGAGTGTTGTACACGGGTTACTGTTGGTCGTGAGTGTTGTACACGGGTTACTGTTGGTGGTGAGTGTTGTACACTCTGTACACTGGGTTACTGTTGGTCGTGAGTGCTGTATACGGGTTACTGTTGGTCGTGAGTGTTGTACACGGATTACTGTTGGTCGTGAGTGTTGTACACGGGTTACTGTTGGTGGTGAGTGTTGTACACTCTGTACATGGGTTACTGTTGGTCAACACTGCTCAGCAATACCAGCACCTCTGCACTCCTACACATTAACCCAAAAACTACCACATTTCAAGTAACAATGTAGCGCTCTCCGTCAGTATGGTACACTGAGGGTCAGTCAACTCCACATTCCTCAAGTGCCAGGATGTTGGTGTGAGGAATGTGAGGTAGTGATCCCCCCCCGCTTCCTCCCCACCCCAGCCGACCCCCCACCCTCCCCACACCAGCCGACCCCCCACCCTCCCCACCCCAGCCGACCCGCCACCCTCCACAAACACTGACACTGACCAAGGCAGCAGCAGCAACAAGGAGAGACGCCCTCAATAATCAGGGTCGTAAAGCCGGTGCCACCCGGACACCCACCACACGCAGGTGTCCCTTCCACACCTGTTGAGGACGGGTGTGGCAGGGAATATATGGTATACTTATATATCATATAAGTATATTACATATCCTGACGCAGTATAACCATGCTATGAAAAGTTACTGAAATGTGTGAGAGTGTAAACTCCACTCTTATGAGTTTACATTCAGTAACAGCTGGGTATAACTTGGAAATAGCGGGTATTTAGGGCACCTTACTGGATGACATGATAGATCGTCTCAGGCATATGTTAGATATACGAGTGAGTGTGCTTGGGTAATGAGAGGCGGGACACGACATAGCACAAGCACTTCACTTTAAAACACTCACTCAATTGTCATGAGTCAGGTCACACCTCGGGTCGTGTTCCTTCAGCCCCACCAGTCCCGGCCCACCAGCCCAGTACCCTCACCTCTCACTACTCACTCACCTCTCACTACTCACTCTCCTATCATAACTCACTCTCAACTCCCTCACCTCTCACAACTGCCGTACACTATGTACTCTTGAACTGATCTTGTGTACTCACTCTTGCATTGTCTCTGGGATGGTCAGTTGTACATAAAGACGTGCAGCCGGTCCACTACTGGTGTAATATTACCTTCACCAGTGTTAATGATCAACTTCCGTCTCCCGATTGACAGTAATGTTGCAAGAGTCTCGGGAAATTAATATTAAATTACTTCCTCCTGTGAACTGGTGACGCAACGGTTGGTGACAGCCGAGCCCCAGGTGGCTCCCTGGTGGCTCCCTGTGGCTCCCTGGTGGCTCCCTGGTGGCTCCCTGGTGGCTCCCTAGTGGCTCCCTAGTGGCTCCCTGGTGGCTCCCTAGTGGCTCCCTGGTGGCTCCCTGGTGGCTCCCTAGTGGCTCCCTGGTGGCTCCCTGGTGGCTCCCTGGTGGCTCCCTGGTGGCTCCCTAGTGGCTCCCTGGTGGCTCCCTAGTGGCTCCCTGGTGGCTCCCTAGTGGCTCCCTAGTGGCTCCCTGGTGGCTCCCTAGTGGCTCCCTAGTGGCTCCCTGGTGGCTCCCTGGTGGCTCCCTAGTGGCTCCCTGGTGGCTCCCTAGTGGCTCCCTGGTGGCTCCCTGGTGGCTCCCTGGTGGCTCCCTGGTGGCTCCCTGGTGGCTCCCTAGTGGCTCCCTGGTGGCTCCCTGGTGGCTCCCTAGTGGCTCCCTGGTGGCTCCCTAGTGGCTCCCTGGTGGCTCCCTAGTGGCTCCCTGGTGGCTCCCTGGTGGCTCCCTGGTGGCTCCCTGGTGGATGCCTGGTGGCTCCCTGGTGGCTCCCTAGTGGCTCCCTGGTGGCTCCCTGGTGGCTCCCTGGTGGCTCCCTAGTGGCTCCCTGGTGGCTCCCTGGTGGCTCCCTGGTGGCTCCCTGGTGGCTCCCTAGTGGCTCCCTGGTGGCTCCCTGGTGGCTCCCTGGTGGCTCCCTAGTGGCTCCCTGGTGGCTCCCTAGTGGCTCCCTAGTGGCTCCCTGGTGGCTCCCTGGTGGCTCCCTGGTGGTTCCCTGGTGGCTCCCTGGTGGCTCCCTGGTGGCTCTCTGGTGGCTCCCTGGTGGCTCCCTGGTGGCTCCCTGGTGGTTCCCTGGTGGCTCCCTGGTGGCTCCCTGGTGGCTCTCTGGTGGCTCCCTGGTGGCTCCCTGGTGGCTCCCTGGTGGCTCCCTGGTGGCTCCCTGGTGGCTCCCTGGTGGCTCCCTAGTGGCTCCCTGGTGGCTCCCTGGTGGCTCCCTGGTGGTTCCCTGGTGGCTCCCTGGTGGCTCCCTGGTGGCTCCCTAGTGGCTCCCTGGTGGCTCACTAGTGGCTCTCTGGTGGCTCCCTGGTGGCTCCCTGGTGGCTCCCTGGTGGTTCCCTGGTGGCTCCCTGGTGGCTCCCTAGTGGCTCCCTGGTGGCTCCCTGGTGGCTCCCTGGTGGCTCCCTGGTGGCTCCCTGGTGGCTCCCTGGTGGCTCCCTAGTGGCTCCCTGGTGGCTCCCTGGTGGCTCCCTGGTGGCTCCCTGGTGGATGCCTGGTGGCTCCCTGGTGGCTCCCTAGTGGCTCCCTAGTGGCTCCCTGGTGGCTCCTTGGTGGCTCCCTAGTGGCTCCCTGGTGGCTCCCTAGTGGCTCCCTGGTGGTTCCCTGGTGGCTCCCTGGTGGATGCCTGGTGGCTCCCTAGTGGCTCCCTGGTGGCTCCCTGGTGGATGCCTGGTGGCTCCCTAGTGGCTCCCTGGTGGCTCCCTGGTGGCTCCCTAGTGGCTCCTGGTGGCTCCCTGGTGGATGCCTGGTGGCTCCCTGGTGGCTCCCTAGTGGCTCCCTAGTGGCTCCCTGGTGGCTCCTTGGTGGCTCCCTAGTGGCTCCCTGGTGGCTCCCTAGTGGCTCCCTGGTGGCTCCCTGGTGGCTCCCTGGTGGATGCCTGGTGGCTCCCTAGTGGCTCCCTGGTGGCTCCCTGGTGGATGCCTGGTGGCTCCCTAGTGGCTCCCTGGTGGCTCCCTGGTGGCTCCCTGGTGGATGCCTGGTGGCTCCCTAGTGGCTCCCTAGTGGCTCCCTGGTGGCTCCCTGGTGGCTCCCTGGTGGATGCCTGGTGGCTCCCTAGTGGCTCCCTAGTGGCTCCCTGGTGGCTCCCTGGTGGCTCCCTAGTGGCTCCCTAGTGGCTCCCTGGTGGCTCCTTGGTGGCTCCCTAGTGGCTCCCTGGTGGCTCCCTAGTGGCTCCCTGGTGGCTCCCTGGTGGCTCCCTGGTGGATGCCTGGTGGCTCCCTAGTGGCTCCTGGTGGATGCCTGGTGGCTCCCTAGTGGCTCCCTAGTGGCTCCCTGGTGGCTCCCTAGTGGCTCCCCGGTGGCTCCCTGGTGGCTCCCTAGTGGCTCCCTGGTGGCTCCCTGGTGGCTCCCCGGTGGCTCCCTAGTGGCTCCCTAGTGGCTCCCTGGTGGCTCCCCGGTGGCTCCCTGGTGGCTCCCTGGTGGCTCCCTAGTGGCTCCCTGGTGGCTCCCTGGTGGCTCCCTGGTGGCTCCCTGGTGGATGCCTGGTGGCTCCCTGGTGGATGCCTGGTGGCTCCCTAGTGGCTCCCTGGTGGATGCCTGGTGGCTCCCTGGTGGCTCCCTAGTGGCTCCCTGGTGGATGCCTGGTGGCTCCCTAGTGGCTCCCTGGTGGATGCCTGGTGGCTCCCTGGTGGCTCCCTGGTGGCTCCCTGGTGGCTCCCTGGTGGATGCCTGGTGGCTCCCTGGTGGCTCCCTGGTGGATGCCTGGTGGCTCCCTGGTGGCTCCCTGGTGGCTCCCTAGTGGCTCCCTGGTGGCTCCCTGGTGGCTCCCTAGTGGCTCCCTGGTGGCTCTCTGGTGGCTCCCTGGTGGCTCCCTGGTGGCTCTCTGGTGGCTCCCTGGTGGCTCCCTGGTGGCTCCCTGGTGGATGCCTGGTGGCTCCCTGGTGGCTCCCTGGTGGCTCCCTAGTGGCTCCCTGGTGGCTCCCTGGTGGCTCTCTGGTGGCTCCCTGGTGGCTCCCTGGTGGCTCCCTAGTGGCTCCCTGGTGGCTCCCTAGTGGCTCCCTAGTGGCTCCCTGGTGGTTCCCTGGTGGCTCCCTGGTGGCTCCTAGTGGCTCCCTGGTGGCTCCCTAGTGGCTCCCTGGTGAATGCCTGGTGGCTCCCTGGTGGCTCCCTGGTGGCTCCCTAGTGGCTCCCTGGTGGCTCCCTGGTGGATGCCTGGTGGCTCCCTGGTGGCTCCCTAGTGGCTCCCTGGTGGCTCCCTAGTGGCTCCCTGGTGGCTCCCTGGTGGATGCCTGGTGGCTCCCTGGTGGCTCCCTAGTGGCTCCCTGGTGGCTCCCTGGTGGCTCCCTGGTGGCTCCCTAGTGGCTCCCTGGTGGCTCCCTAGTGGCTCCCTGGTGGCTCCCTGGTGGCTCCCTGGTGGATGCCTGGTGGCTCCCTGGTGGCTCCCTGGTGGCTCCCTAGTGGCTCCCTGGTGGCTCCCTGGTGGCTCCCTGGTGGATGCCTGGTGGCTCCCTGGTGGCTCCCTGGTGGCTCCCTAGTGGCTCCCTGGTGCTCCCTGGTGGCTCCCTGGTGGCTCCCTGGTGGCTCCCTAGTGGCTCCCTGGTGGCTCCCTAGTGGCTCCCTGGTGGCTCCCTGGTGGCTCCCTGGTGGCTCCCTAGTGGCTCCCTGGTGGCTCCCTGGTGGCTCCCTGGTGGATGCCTGGTGGCTCCCTGGTGGTTCCCTGGTGGCTCCCTGGTGGCTCCCTAGTGGCTCCCTGGTGGCTCCCTAGTGGCTCCCTGGTGAATGCCTGGTGGCTCCCTGGTGGCTCCCTGGTGGATGCCTGGTGGCTCCCTGGTGGCTCCCTGGTGGATGCCTGGTGGCTCCCTAGTGGCTCCCTGGTGGCTCCCTAGTGGCTCCCTGGTGGATGCTGGTGGCTCCCTGGTGGCTCCCTGGTGGATGCCTGGTGGCTCCCTGGTGGCTCCCTGGTGGATGCCTGGTGGCTCCCTAGTGGCTCCCTGGTGGCTCCCTAGTGGCTCCCTGGTGGATGCCTGGTGGCTCCCTGGTGGCTCCCTGGTGGATGCCTGGTGGCTCCCTGGTGGCTCCCTGGTGGATGCCTGGTGGCTCCCTGGTGGCTCCCTGGTGGATGCCTGGTGGCTCCCCTGCAGCGGTGCTCTTTGTCCNCGTAGAGATAAATAACAACAATTAAGTGTTGTAATTGAGGAGTTAAGGAGAGGGATGAGAGGCAGCGGTGCCAGGGCCAAGGAGTGTCCCTGGCACCCCGGGATGGGAGTCCTGTCATAGGAGTGGCACCCGGCGCCACCTGGTCGTCGGCCGCCTCCACAAGCCGTCGGAGCCACACCATGGCGCTACGGTGTCTAGCAGGGAGTGCCTCTGTGTATGGTGCCAGCCACACCATGGCGCTACGGTGTCTGGCAGGGAGTGCCTCTGTGTATGGTGCCAGCCACACCATGGCGCTACGGTGTCTAGCGGGGAGTGCCTCTGTGTATGGTGCCAGCCACACCCTGGCGCTACGGTGTCTAGCGGGGAGTGCCTCTGTGTATGGTGCCAGCCACACCCTGGCGCTACGGTGTCTAGCGGGGAGTGCCTCTGTGTATGGTGCCAGCCACACCCTGGCGCTACGGTGTCTATACACCTCTGTGTATGGTGCCAGCCACACCCTGGCGCTACAGTGTCTAGCGGGGAGTGCCTCTGTGTATGGTGCCAGCCACACCCTGGCGCTACGGTGTCTAGCGGGGAGTGCCTCTGTGTATGGTGCCAGCCACACCCTGGCGCTACGGTGTCTATACACCTCTGTGTATGGTGCCAGCCACACCCTGGCGCTACAGTGTCGGGCAGGGAGTGCCTGTGTATGGTGCCAGCCACACCGTGGCACCATACACAGGCACTCCCTGCCCGACACTGTAGCGCCAGGGTGTGGCTGGCACCATACATAGAGGTGTATAGACTCATCCCGGGTGTGGGGCCGGACTCTGATCCCGGGTGTGGGGCCGGACTCTCATCCCGGGTGTGGGGCCGGACTCTCAGCCCGGGTGTGGGGCCGGACTCTCAGCCCGGGTGTGGGGCCGGACTCTCATCCCGGGTGTGGGGCCGGACTCTCAGCCCGGGTGTGGGGCCGGACTCTCATCCCGGGTGTGGGGCCGGACTCTCAGCCCGGGTGTGGGGCCGGCCTCTCAGCCCGGGTGTGGGGCCGGACTCTCATCCGGGTGTGGCGCCGGACTCTCATCCCGGGTGTGGGGCCAGACTCTCAGCCCGGGTGTGGGGCCGGCCTCTCAGCCCGGGTGTAGGGCCGGACTCTCATCCCGGGTGTGGGGCCGGACTCTCAGCCCGGGTGTGGGGCGGCCTCTCAGCCCGGGTGTGGGGCCGGACTCTCATCCCGGGTGTGGGGCCGGACTCTCAGCCCGGGTGTGGGGCCGGACTCTCAGCCCGGGTGTGGGGCCGGACTCTCATCCCGGGTGTGGGGCCGGACTCTCAGCCCGGGTGTGGGTCCGGACTCTCATCCCGGGTGTGGGGCCGGACTCTCAGCCCGGGTGTGGGGCCGGCCTCTCAGTCCGGGTGTGGGGCCGGACTCTCATCCCGGGTGTGGGGCCGGACTCTCATCCCGGGTGTGGGGCCGGACTCTCAGCCCGGGTGTGGGGCCGGACTCTCATCCCGGGTGTGGGGCCGGACTCTCAGCCCGGGTGTGGGGCCGGACTCTCATCCCGGGTGTGGGGCCGGACTCTCAGCCCGGGTGTGGGGCCGGACTCTCAGCCCGGGTGTGGGGCCGGACTCTCATCCCGGGTGTGGCGCCGGACTCTCATCCCGGGTGTGGGGCCAGACTCTCAGCCCGGGTGTGGGGCCGGACTCTCAGCCCGGGTGTGGGGCCGGACTCTCAGCCCGGGTGTGGGGCCGGACTCTCAGCCCGGGTGTGGGGCCAGACTCTCAGCCCGGGTGTGGGGCCGGACTCTCAGCCCGGGTGTGGGGCCGGACTCTCAGCCCGGGTGTGGGGCCGGACTCTCATCCCGGGTGTGGGGCCGGACTCTCAGCCCGGGTGTGGGGCCGGACTCTCATCCCGGGTGTGTGGCCGGACTCTCAGCCCGGGTGTGGGGAATATCGACAGAGTAAATCCACTCTCCAGCACCCTATCTTCAGGCTGGGAGCGGTCACAGCGCGGTCAGCCCCAAAAGACATCTTCATAAATTCTAACATTGGCACCAATAACTATACTTGCTCTAATATAAATTAATGTATGCTGTAACTTTGTTCATAGTTGGGTCAATGATAGCTTAAGTGTTTTCCATTTTTTTGTTGGGGGGGGGGGGGGATGTATTTGCAGTAATTGTTGAACCACTCAACCACCCTCCCTCCTCAGACTATGATCGACTATTCTCTGCCCGACTCCATCCAGCCCGTCCTCCAAACAAAAACCCAAAGACCATTCCATCCACCCGCCAAATCCCAGCTATTTATGAATGATAAACGGTTTACATACGACTCACAACTGCTGACGTTCGACATATCCGGAACAAGTGCTTCACTGACGACTTTTGTTCGAACCACAACGCTGTAAATGCTTCACCCACGTACTACAAATACAAATAATCGCCAACAGAACCTAAACACCTAACCTAACCTAACCTATGCCTATATATGTACAATATAATAATATATTATAATATTAATGTATATTTAAGAACATTCCTGTTTTGAATGAACAGCATGTAAAAGTTTATGAATGCGTCTGTGGGGTCGACCGCTGGATGGAATGGACTTGAGTCGAGGACGGGTTGCTGGCCATGGTCGACCATCCTCTGCCCGATTCCAAACACGTATACAACATCGGTATTTGTCATACATAATGTATTATTATTGCATAATGTAAATCCGTGCATGGTTAGGCCTAGGCTACTACACATAAGGGACATAACTGGCAAACCCCTCGCAGTGTTCAAGAGAGAACTGGATAAGCACCTCCAAAGGATACCTGATCAACCAGGCTGTGACTCATACGTCAGGCTGCGAGCAGCCGCGTCCAACAGCCTGGTTGATCAGTCCAGCAACCAGGAGGCCTGGTCGATGACCGGGCCGCGGGGACGATAAGCCCCGGAAGCACCTCAAGGTATCCTCAAGGTAAGGTAGGCTAGATTAGGTGTTTAAGTTATCTTGACAAT
>WNGS01162360.1:6486-8986 GCA_020271785.1 Procambarus virginalis | reverse complement strand
GACCCAGGCAGACAGTGTAGGTGGGTGTGACCCGGGCAGCCAGTGTAGGTGGGTGTGACCCGGGCAGCCAGTGTAGGTGGGTGTGACCCGGGCAGCCAGTGTAGGTGGGTGTGACCCAGGCAGCCAGTGTAGGTGGGTGTGACCCGGGCAGCCAGTGTAGGTGGGTGTGACCCAGGCAGCCAGTGTAGGTGGGTGTGACCCAGGCAGCCAGTGTAGGTGGGTGTGACCGGGCAGCCAGTGTAGGTGGATGTGACCCGGGCAGCCAGTGTAGGTGGGTGTGACCTAGGCAGACAGTGTAGGTGGGTGTGACCCAGGCAGCCAGTGTAGGTGGGTGTGACCCAGGCAGCCAGTGTAGGTGGGTGTGACCCAGGCAGACAGTGTAGGTGGGTGTGACCCAGGCAGACAGTCTAGGAGGGTGTGACCGGGCAGACAGTGTAGGTGGGTGTGACCCAGGCAGCCAGTGTAGGTGGGTGTGACCCAGACAGCCAGTGTAGGTGGGTGTGACCCAGGCAGCCAGTGTAGGTGGGTGTGACCCAGGCAGCCAGTGTAGGTGGGTGTGACCCGGGCAGACAGTGTAGGTGGGTGTGACCCAGGCAGCCAGTGTAGGTGGGTGTGACCCGGGCAGCCAGTGTAGGTGGGTGTGACCCGGGCAGCCAGTGTAGGTGGGTGTGACCCGGGCAGCCAGTGTAGGTGGGTGTGACCCAGGCAGCCAGTGTAGGTGGGTGTGACCCGGGCAGCCAGTGTAGGTGGGTGTGACCCAGGCAGCCAGTGTAGGTGGGTGTGACCCAGGCAGCCAGTGTAGGTGGGTGTGACCCGGGCAGCCAGTGTAGGTGGATGTGACCCGGGCAGCCAGTGTTGGTGGGTGTGACCCAGGCAGACAGTGTAGGTGGGTGTGACCCAGGCAGCCAGTGTAGGTGGGTGTGACCCAGGCAGACAGTGTAGGTGGGTGTGACCCAGGCAGACAGTGTAGGTGGGTGTGACCGGGCAGCCAGTGTAGGTGGGTGTGACCCGGGCAGCCAGTGTAGGTGGGTGTGACCCGGGCAGCCAGTGTAGGTGGGTGTGACCCAGGCAGCCAGTGTAGGTGGGTGTGACCCAGGCAGCCAGTGTAGGTGGGTGTGACCCGGGCAGCCAGTGTAGGTGGGTGTGACCCGGGCAGCCAGTGTAGGTGGGTGTGACCCAGGCAGCCAGTGTAGGTGGGTGTGACCCGGGCAGCCAGTGTAGGTGGATGTGACCCGGGCAGCCAGTGTTGGTGGGTGTGACCCAGGCAGACAGTGTAGGTGGGTGTGACCCAGGCAGCCAGTGTAGGTGGGTGTGACCCGGGCAGCCAGTGTAGGTGGGTGTGACCCAGGCAGCCAGTGTAGGTGGGTGTGACCCGGGCAGCCAGTGTAGGTGGGTGTGACCCGGGCAGCCAGTGTAGGTGGGTGTGACCCGGGCAGACAGTGTAGTGCTGCCTGCAGGGGGAGGTGACCTGCTAAGGAGGACAAGCTAGTGAGGAGGCTAGGGACAGCTCTCTAGAGGAGAGTAGTGAGGAGGTCAGTGTCACCCCCCCCTGGGCCAGAGTGCCGGGGCCAGAGTGTCGGGGCTAGAGTGCCGGGGCCAGAGTGCCGGGGCCAGAGTGCCGGGACACAAGACAGAGGGAGGAGGAGCAATGTGGACCATGGCGGCAGAGCAGAGGATGGAGTGAGATAATAGAGGCTGAGAGGGTGGAGATAAACATTAGGGAGGCTGGGGCATCTCTCCCACACCCGACAACCTGGACTCCGGGAATGACCTCTCCCACAACCCCAGCATTTCTGGCCCGTGGCAGGAAGTGGGACAATGGTTACAGTGATGAGGAAGGAGAAGGAGGTAGGGCGGAGAGGGAGGGAAGGGAGCCAACAGTGACGGTCCCTGCAAGAGGCGGCGACGACGGTCCCCAGCCATACCGGACAGGTAACATGACACTCCAGCTCCCACTGTCTATAGGGACAACTCTCTCTTACTGAGAATGTGTGGCCTTTATTAGCTGTGGACGAGAGAGAGAGAGAGAGAGAGAGAGAGAGAGAGAGAGAGACGTTCTAATACGTCATAAACACGTTAAGCCAAGATGTAACAACTTTATTACAAGTTGTAACTAGCGGAAAATAGAACACAGTTACGGTTTGTGTTTCCAGGGGAACCGGAGCACACCACAGCGTATGAAGTTGGTAAACAGTTTACTGACTACTATGCACCCCCATATACGCCTGCTGTGGCCGCCACTGCAGCACCGCCAAGAGGTACACTGTGTCAAGACAGAAAATAATGCCGGCCGGATATGGTGCTTCAGTGGGGCATCAGCCTTCATGAATAGTTAATTATGGAGACACGGCCCCCCCCCTCCCGGACTCTTTGGCAGTCATTTGGGTTGTAACACACCACCATCACAACACCACCACAACACCGCCACCACAACAACACCAACACCAACACCACAACACCACCATCACAACAACAACCACAACACCACCACCACCACAAC